>JBBIGA010058258.1:0-12566 GCA_037576975.1 Alestes dentex
TTTTGTGTATTATATTTTGATTAATGTAATCAGATCAAATTTCAAACCAACGCTTTTTGCCACTACAGGGCATTCACATTTTATCTAGTTTGTTATAGATAAACAAGGTACCCTCAGAGTCCAGAGCGTGGGGGGACGGAACCATTCTAGCAGCTGCAAAGGGGAACCAACTCCATATGAAGTCTGTGTGTCTGAATGCAGTATTATTAAAGTCCATATTGTCCATATTAAATGGACAAAAGTAATAGGACGCCTGACCCCCGCCAAAACCAGCCGACACATGCAGCACTTGCATTACTTTGTTGAAAGCACCGAACTTTCAGAATAAAAGAATTTTGCGTTAATGTGCCCAACCCTTATATATAATATAATACACACACACACACACACACACACATGTGAATGTGTCAAATGATCTATACAACGTGATGGTATAGATCATTTTTAAAACAGTGGCAATAACTTCTTCTTTCAACACTTATTTTACACATTTCAACATGAAATGAATTACATCACATTATTAATTAATATTCATAATATGTCCCTTGTCTTTATCTCCCCAGGTCATTGTCCCTCTGTGTGTGTCTGTCTGTGTGTCTGTCTGTGTGTCTGTCTGTGTGTCTGTCTGTGTGTCTGTCTGTCTGTGTGTCTGTCTGTCTGTGTGTCTGTCTGTCTGTGTGTCTGTCTGTCTGTGTGTCTGTCTGTCTGTGTGTCTGTCTGTCTCTGTGTGAGGCATCATGGTGCTTGCCATGCTGAGGGGCTTTGGGAAGCAGCTGCTGAGGGTGAAGGCGGTGGACTGCAGCACAGAAGAGTCGCGTCTGTCTCGCTGCCTGAACACGTTTGATCTGGTGGCGCTGGGCGTGGGCAGCACGCTGGGCGCTGGTGTGTACGTGCTAGCGGGCGCCGTGGCGCGGGAAAATGCCGGCCCAGCCATCGTCCTCTCCTTCCTCATCGCCGCGCTGGCCTCAGTCATGGCCGGACTGTGTTACGCAGAGTTTGGAGCACGGGTTCCTAAAACAGGCTCTGCGTACCTGTACAGCTACGTGACGGTGGGAGAGCTGTGGGCCTTCATCACGGGCTGGAACCTCATCCTCTCCTACGTCATAGGTAAGAAAACACTATGTGAAGACCTTTTCTGTCATCTGTGCCAATTTATACTTTAAAGGAAAGTGTGTGTAAGTAGATTTTTGTGTCCATCCTTCTCTCAGGGACCTCCAGTGTAGCTCGAGCCTGGAGCGCCACGTTTGATGAGCTCATACACAAACAAATAGAGACATTCTGCAAGACACATATGAAGATGAATGTTCCTGGGGTCTTAGCCGAATACCCAGACATCTTCGCTGTTCTCATCATTCTGGTTCTCACGGGTGAGGCTGATGCTCAATGCAAATCCGAGAATATGTTTCAGGTTAATAGTCCCAGTGCTGAGTGTGGAATCCAATACGGTGGTGTTTTCAGGATTGTTGGCGTTTGGCGTGAAGGAGTCGGCCATGGTGAATAAGGTGTTCACCTGTGTGAACGTGCTGGTGCTGATGTTCGTGGTGATCTCGGGCCTGATCAAAGGAACCCTCAAAAACTGGAATCTAGTTCCGGAGGAGATACTTAACAGCAGCTCTGGAGTGAAGTGAGTTGAAATTAGTACTTTTGTTTTATTACTGTATAATTACACAATTATATAAAAAGCCTCGCTGACATCACCGGTGGTGGTTTGATCACTTTTTTTGATCACATTGTGTTGTTTTTTTTTTTTGCAGTGTATCAGTGCCATTGGCTACTGCAGAGAGTGTGGGTGAGGGAGGTTTTATGCCCTTTGGATTCTCTGGA
Organism: Alestes dentex; assembly: GCA_037576975.1. Lineage (NCBI taxonomy): Eukaryota > Metazoa > Chordata > Actinopteri > Characiformes > Alestidae > Alestes > Alestes dentex. The sequence continues at coordinate 1,825 of JBBIGA010058258.1, forward strand.
GTTTTGTCAGGCGCTGCTACCTGCTTTTACGCTTTTGTTGGGTTTGACTGCATTGCTACTACTGGTGAGTGACTGCGTCTTCCACGAAGATACAAATGGATTGTTGCTCTTATGAAACATGATGGTTTTACAGAGTTGTCCAAGTGGCTGCCTGAGAATTTTGACATCTCCGCTCTCTTTACTGTAGGAGAAGAAGTAAAGAACCCACAGAGGGCCATTCCCATCGGCATAGTGGCCTCACTCCTCATCTGCTTCGTGGCCTACTTCGGTGTATCAGCGGCGCTCACCATGATGATGCCGTACTACTTGCTTAATAAGAACAGCCCTCTACCCGTGGCCTTTAAATACGTGGGCTGGGACGGAGCGACGTATGCTGTAGCAGTCGGGTCTCTCTGTGCCCTCTCCACCAGGTGGGACCCTTTAAATCCCCTATTAAAATGTTGATGTGGGGTCACTTTCTACTTTCAGGCCTTCAGACAAAATAAAAACCTTAGGAGCCAGTGGCTCCTAAACACAAAATATTTGGGAGCCAAATTCTGTTTTTAGGAGCCTTAATCTCTGTCAAATGTGATATAAACAAAACATATATTGTCATGGCACATTTTGTCTCCAGTCTTACCCCATGTAAAGAGCATTAATAGGAAAAAATCAATCATGATATGGACTAAATTGTTGCCAAAGTAAAACACTATTTCTCATGTAGTTAATGTTTATTTTTCCTATATTTTAGAATGCGCTCTGCAACAGGCTGAGAGGCCATGCAAATCGTTTCAAACGAAACTCAATCTGTCAACACTGTTCTCGATAGAGATGTGTTGGTCGCGAACAAGTCGGGTCTTTGACTAAATTTGGGAAAACAAAGAGCCGTTAGGGCATAGACATAAAATTTTACTAGACTGATCATAGACATAAAATGTTACTAGACTGATCATAGACCTAGAATATTACCAGACTGACCACCGACATAGAATATTACTAGACTGACCACCGACATAGAATATTACCAGACTGACCACAGACATAGAATATTACCAGACTGACCACAGACATAGAATATTACTGGACGCCACATGATCAGCTGCATTGTACGCCCACGTCGCTGCCATATTGCGAGAGGCACTGCTGTGGAGTGAAGTAGTGGATAAAGATGCCTCACGCATGTTCTGCTTGGGGTTGTATACTTCAAACCAGATCCCGAGGGATTACATTTCATAGGTAAAGCTGAACAATTGGTTTGAGTATATTTGGCCATTTTATAATCCAGTTTTATAAACTTTAACCTTTTAAGCTAGCAAAACTATGTATTCCTGTGTTCAAGTCAACCTCCAACCAGCTTTTTGGCTAAACGTAGGCACTAACTATTAAGAGTTTTCGCAAACTCTGGAGGTTTCCTTAAGAAATCCACCTCAATTTATAAATCATAACCTTAGCTAAGCTAGTAAAACCGAAGCATCCCCGTGTTCAAGACAGCCTCCAAACAATGTTTTATAATATGGGATCTTATAATGGCCATATATAATCAAAACAATTGTTTAGCCTTACCAGGGTTTTTCATTCGACACATTTTGAGAAAGCTGCCCTGTGATGTGTGCCGTGCTAGTTTGCTAACAGATGCTGAACCAGCATCATATGGTCCAAGCTATGATTTGCTCACATTTACAAAAAAACAGTGGAGGTTTGATGATTCCTTCTGAGGGGATGTTCAAGGTGGTCAAAGTAGTGGAGCGTGTTATCCAACAGTCAACATCAGGGCGAGCAGTCAGTGTATCTTTGATCAATCAGTTTGTTCGGGCCACAGTGTGGAATCGACAACCATCATTTTAAGCCCTTGTCTGTTGTGTCGGTCTTCCACAAACTAAGGCTGCACCACATTGTGTGTGAGAGAGAGCAATGAGTGAAATGTTTTCAGAAATGATTTCTTAAGCCCATGTGTATACAATAAACTTTGTGTTTTTGTCACGGAGTCTTACTGTGTTTTCATCAGAAAACCACGTCTATCTGTATTACTTTACACGGCTCTGTTGCCACTTGCAGTATGGCCACGCGCAGTATGTGAGTCGCTGTGTGAGTTAACAAACAAACAACAGACTAAAAAAATTAAATATTTGAAAGGCCTCCGGGAAGCTTGGAGAATCCTGGATCTTCGAAATGAGGGGTGGCTCAAGACTTTAGGAAAGGAATCAAAAGGAATCAGCTTCAGGACATTTTGTTTTACTTTAGGGTGTGAGAGGCTTTTTTTCTGGGAACTCTGGCAACCCAGAGTTCCTTGTTTGAGGTTGTGGTTGATTATGAAATCGAGCCCGAGGTTGATTGATTACCCACGTGCCAACCCTTTTAGTCACGTTTGAGGAAGAAATCAGTCCTGTGTTGTAATTCTGCTCTCTTTCTCTCTCTCTCTCTCTCTCTCTCTCTCTCTCTCCTCGCTAAACCAGTCTGCTAGGCTCCATGTTTCCGATGCCTAGAATCATCTGGGCCATGGCTGAGGACGGGCTGCTCTTCAAGTCCCTGGCCAAAATCAGCTCTAAATCCAAAACCCCTGTGATAGCCACTCTAACATCTGGCGTTGTAGCAGGTGAGGACAAAGCATTACGACCACAAAACCTTCTAACAAACAGGTTTCACACAAAGGCTCACATTTGAGGGCTGTCCTGAAATATGCTACTTTTGCCCTCCCTTTTCCACTAAACCTTCACATAGACAAAAGAAGTACAGTAACTTTTGAAACTGAGCAAGAATCAAAGATGAATCAAAAGAATCGCAATACACACAAGTGGAAAGAGTCCAGCCAGGTCTCTGACCCTGGATGACCCCTCCAGTAGTTGGATGGTGCACGAACATCATAATACTAGGGCTGGATATTGTTTGAATTTTACCAAATGGAAGAAATTCTGGTTCAGCTTATCGATTCCACTTCCTATTGATTCCTCCCATTGTTTCCCCAAGCAAGACAAATATTTAGATCGCAAAAATATAATTATTATGAACATGCAGTCCCAGCAGCAATGAGAGTAAAATGCTAACTAAATATTAATACATCGATGCATGATATTCACCTAAAACAGGTCCTGGCAGACAGCCGTGCATGTCCCTGCATTACATTAAATTACAGTACATTACATTCATTTTGCTGACGCTTTTATCCAAAGCGACTTACAACTTGAGAAAACCCTCAAGTTCCATGACAGTGGGAGAACCAGAGGAGAGTTAAGTGTTAAATCTTTAAGCAGGGAGTAGTGCAAGAAGATGTAATCCTGTTCAGATAGAAAAGCAAGTATGATATAGGATAGATAGTGTTTCAGGAGAGGAGATGCTCTCTTAATAGATGAGCCTTCAGGTGGTTTTTGAAGAAAAGCGAGGAATTCTGCTGCTCTGGTTCCCATTTGGCAGCTCATTCCACCAGTGGGAACCAAGAATGAGACCAGTCTGGACTGGGTTTGCCTGGTGCATAGGGATGGCAGAGCCAGGCGATGTTTCTTGGAGGAGATGGAGAAGGAACATAAGCCTGAATGATAGGATTAAGACCGCTGGGTGCAGGCATGATTTGATCAAATGACTGAATAAGTGATGTTTTTTGTGCAGCTGTGATGGCTTTCCTGTTCGATCTGAAGGATCTGGTGGACCTCATGTCCATTGGGACCCTGCTTGCGTACACCCTGGTGGCGGCTTGTGTCCTGGTTTTAAGGTACGGCAGTGTATCGTCATGTATTTGATGAAACTGTGCTGTATTTCCTTTTCTCTTTTGACGACAACATTGTTTTTCCTCGTGCTCAGGTACCAGCCGGAGCAGCCCAGCGTGAACGTGCAGTATCAGATTGCTTGCTCTCAGGAGGACACAGACCCGGACTCCGTCAGTGAGGGCAGCTCGCGCTATCTGTCCGGAGCTCAGGACAGCTGCTCCCTCCGCAACCTGCTCTTCCCTAAAAACAGAGAACCCTCCCGCCTCTCAGGCTTCACCGTCAACGTTTGCACCAGTGTATTAGGTAAGGACAGAGTTTGTGTACACATACAAGTAGAAATACATTTCTTCATGTTTTGCTTCCAAAGATCCAGATTTTCTTGTATTTTTAATGTAGTCTTGATCAGTTCTCCCGGCTTCCTGAAGGACTGTCAAAGGCTCACATATGAATAATTAAAGCATAACCAAGCACGTCTAACTTAAGGCCTGAACCAGTGAAGAAAGAGGTGCAGATGATTCCAGATGATCAGGCGGTGATCAGTATACTGGTGGTGCTGAATGCTGACTGGTTGTAATACCTTAATCTCGACACCTTGTATCTTTAAGCATGTTGCTGCCTGTTGCTGTAAAACATTTGTACCATTTCTCTTTCATTTAATCTACTCAAGATGAACCCAGTTTGACAGGGATAAAATAGTATTTTTACACCAATAAGGTCCTTGTGTCTTCAGACACTTTGCAGCCTGTGACAGCAAAACATTTGTTACTACTTCTCTACTTCTTTAATCTACTCAATTTTTATTTTTGACCAAAAAAGTGGAAGAGCAAACATCAGCACAATAAAATTTTAATGTTTTGTGGACATGATGTGCATGGTGTATTATTGATGAATCTGTTAATAAAACTAAGAAAATCCCACATTGGGGCTGTCCTTCAGACTGATTTGCCCTTGCTGTTAGATATTTCTATGCAAAAAAAGCACTTAGCTTTTTATTTTCCTCTTCTTCCTTTTACTCTGCATCACATTGTAGGGGCCATGTTGTCTTAAGATTGTTCTATTCTTGTTTGTTATAAGATATGCATATCAACCCAAAGCATGTGCATAATCTCTCTCTCTCTCTCCCTCTCTCCCTCTCTCCCTCTCTCCCTCTCTCCCTCTCTCCCTCTCCCTCTCCCTCTCCCTCTCCCTCTCCCTCTCCCTCTCCCTCTCCCCCTCCCTCAGTGTTGACACAGACCCCACGACACATCTTGTAGCTGTTCTTCAGAAGCATCAAAAGTATTTAAAAAAATTTTGGGGAAACTAATCGCATTGTTGTACGCAAAATTAAAAAAATTACTCAAAAAGTTGTATGGCGCACTTTTATTTTTAAAGTGATGATAGGTATGACTAAAAAGTCCATTACCCATAATCCTGTGACAGGGAATAGCGCATTATGGGGAAAAGTCGAGGCTAGTGGTGTGTATTGGGAATGAGCATGTGAGTACACTGTTTCAGAATTACATTAAAGAGTTTATTAGGGCTAAGTCATCACAGTGAGTTCCTGACAAACAAATAAGCTTTTTAACAGCAATGTTCCCTTCAACACAGTTACACAGCTGCAGTTCAAATATTTCTAAATCTCAATTTAAACAGTAATCTAGTTAAAGAAAAACAAGTTACTCTCTGAGTCCAGAACATGGGGAGCAGAACCATTACAGCAGCAGCAAAGGAGGACCAACTCCATATTAAAATCTGTGTATCGGAATGCAGTGTCATTAAAGTCCCTGTTGGTGTAATGGTCAGGCGTTACAATATAATTTGGACAAAAGTAATGGGACGTCTGACCCCCCAAAAACCAGCTGAGACTTAGCTGCATGCTCCACACACTCACGAACCCAAAAAAGCAACAAACTTTGAAAATAAAAGGATTTTTTAAAAACTTGCATTAATGTGTGTTGAAATTGAAAACAACCATTTTCAAAAGAGCGATTTGGCATAAAACATTGATGGAGCAGCGAGTAGGTCCAATACACAGCACAATGACATGACACGGCAAGCTTGTATTTTTTATTTTTAATATATTTTTTCTAACAGGGGCAGCTTGAGTCAAATATGGCAGGCGGGTCAAATATGCCCGGGCAACCTTAGACCTGCCCTGTGCACGTCCCTGCACACACCTCTTTATCACTCGCATCAAAGAAGGAGATAAGTAATGATTGTGACAAAAATATCCGTGTCTGTTTTCATAAAGATCACAAACATCAAAATGGGATTGCTTCCAATCCATATTTACAACACAGAGTCTCTAGTTATGAAGAAAAGGCTTTGTCTCCTCTTGGAGGCCAAAATAGGATAATAGTCATTTTAGTCCCAGGGAATCACCTGCACTAACATGTCAAGGATTATAAGTAGGGCTGGGCATGTTAACGCGTTATCATGTTAACGCATTGTTTACTTAACACCGAGTTGACGCAGGTTTTTAGAAAATCCTTTCATTTTGAAAGTTCTGTGCTTTCACCGAAGTATTACATTACACCAAAAGAGACTTTAATGACACTGCATTCAGATACATAGACTTGGAGTTGGTCCCTCTTTGCAGCTGCTATAATGGTTCCACCCCTATGTTCTGGACTCTGAGGGTAACTTGTTTTTCTAAAACAAACTAGATAAAACGTGAATGCTCTACAGTGGCAAATAGCTTTGGTTTTATATTTGATTTCATTACATTCATGTTTGAGTTGACATTTACAAGAAACATTTTAACTATAACTGTGTTAAAGGGAGTACTGCTGTTAAGAGGCTCCTTATTTAAAGTGTTTGCAAACCAAATGTTATTGCACTTTTGTTGGACTAGCAGTACTTTAAAAATAAAGGTGTGCAATACACTGCTTCTGAATTGATTATTTAATTTTGCATGTAACCATGTGATTAATCGCGATTAACTGCAGAAAACCATGCGATTAATCTCGATGAAAATTTTTTGCGATGTCCAGCATTGATTATAAGTAAATGATGAGCTGGTGTGTTGGAGCAGATAAAACAGGCTCTGCACGACTGGGATCTTGAACAACTGTTTTAGAGGATGTGCAAAAGGAAAAACTACTGACTTAAGTTATTACTGTGTACACAGGCACATCTAGATGTACCAATGAGCCTTTCAAACATTGTTTTGTAAAAACTGTGGCAGCAACTGACCATGAGACCACAACACTGAACAAGCCACTGTTGAGTTGAACATCCTGGCTAAAAAGACAAAGCAGTTCACATCAGTTGCAGGATAACTGGATCTCTTTCTTTCTGAATCCTTAAGGATGATCTTCTACCGTATAGTAAAGAAATATTTACATAACACAACACATCCTAAATAACGTTGACATTGTTCATACCTTATAGGTGTTCATGCCCCATTTCTTCATCATGTCAAACTTCTCCACGGCAACCCCTCTCGTGGCCTCCTCCGCCATCATGGACGAACTGTTGCTGTGGTGCATGCTGGATCCTAACACATAAGGACAGCCACAGTTCAGACTTGATCTCTTGTTACCAAGTCTCAGCCCAACCAATTTAATGAGCTATAAGCCCTATTTATCACTGCCATCCTCAGAGCAGAGAAACAGTGCCTGCACAGCGTGCTACAGACCGTAGGCAGGTGGAGCAGGAGATGGAGTGATAGTAAATGACAGAGTGATGGTTTTGTCAGTGATGGAACATCCTGGGACGTTGGGGTACCTGGAATACTGGGGAAGTCGTCTGAGTGGCTGGCTATCCGGCTGGCGGTAGACTGGCTGGGGGCAATGCTACCGCCCCTGCACTTCTTTCGCAGGTCTTGAGGGGAGTGTATATATGGAGGGTATTTGGGGGCATTTGGGGTATCAGGGAATTGCGGAATGGGCATTTGGGGTATCAGGGAATTGCAGAAAGATAGATGAAGTGGATGCATTGTTACATTGCCAGGTATGTAACATGGTTCAGTTTGTGTGTGTGTGTGTGTGTGTGTGTGTGTGTGTGTAAGAAAAAAAATAAATAAATAAAATGGTGGGGTAGGGAAGAAGATGAAAAAAGATGGGAGGGAGAAATGGGTAAAAAAGAAAGAAATAATGAAAGTGAGATGAAAGAGTATGAAAATGAGTTAAGATGAAAGTTAATAGAATACTGCTGTCAGATGGTCAATATGTAGACAAATCTATGAGTAGCATAAACCAGTAGATGCCCAATAACACAACAAATGTATGAACACATCATAAAAACTATCTAGGACAGTAGCTGTTCTTTGATGCTGGTATAAGTGACTCTCATTGGTTTAGGGTTTTGACCGAAATGCCTTCTCAGCCTTTTTATATTTATGGGGCATCTGTAAGCATTTCAGTGTAAAACTAACTAGGCACTCCATTTAATTCTAACAAAAAATAATTCAGACATAGTCAAAAAGAAATTGATGAATGTAGCGAAAGAGATCAACATCAGCAACCGTTTTCCCAAGGAAAAAACTGAATGTGGAATCAACACAGTTTGAGAGACAGCAGGACCCAGAAACCTAGAGGAAAGAAATAAAAAGAACAATTCTTTCTTTCAGAATCCCAAACCTTAGGAAGAGAGAGATGAGTGATGAAAACCACCGAGACATTAATCTTCAGGTACAGACAAACCAAGCAGTGTGAGAGAGCACGCAAGAGAGAGAGCAAGTGAGAAAGAGAGGGGTCGAGTAACCTTGTCCATCCACTGGGATGCGTCGGTTGCCCAGAAATTCAGTGTTGAGGTGAACAGCAGGGCCTGAGAGTAGACAGACAGAACGCTTTCACTCACTCAGCCACCAGGAGGAGCCAGAGCTTCTTTCATACTGAGCACTGAAGTCAATCTGATCAATTCCCTTCATATGTCCATTTTTACCCCAGCACAACACGGATCTGATAACAGCAGTTTCAATCTGGCTTCTATAAGCATGACAGCAGTTTAATCAGCAAAGAATGGAAAAAAGTTATTTCGGTATCACTCATGCTGCTGAGCCAGATAAAAATGGTGGAAATCATTAAAACAAGTTTTAATATCCTCTATATAAATATATAATTATCCTACTTAAATAACTGTTGAAATTCTGAAGCTTGATGAAGTTGGATTTTTATTTTGTTTCCACCTTAAATGAGACCTTACTTTCCTGTCACAGCTCAAAATTTGTAATCTTACCTTGGCTTCTGTAAACCTGATCAACTGAAATGAAAATGTGTCAAAATCTAAATATTTCAATACATCTTAAACTTACTTATGAATCATTGCTGCTACATAAGCAAAAATCCGGTCCAACTCACCTACCTCTTTATCAAACTACACTGATGACATAACGGAACATTTTTTTTTTTTGATTAAAAAACAAGCTACAGATGGAAAACACCACAGATCTAGCTAGTAACTCACTCATGCTTAGCAGCATGAAGATTCTCCAGAAGGTGGACCTATTAGTGCTCAAGTAGAGTTAACTGTGTGCAGTTAAAGAGAAGAAACTGAGCCGAGGCCACAAAAAGATAATCTCACACATGCACATACTCACAAAAGGTTAGGGATATTCGGCTTTCGGGTGAAATGTCAGAATGAACCTAAAATGCACTATAACCTTTAAAGGAGAACTTAATATGACCTTCCCGAAACGTTTGAATGTCCAACTGTTCAATGTTTCAGTACTTTTTACACAACTTGCTGTTCTCTGACAAGGAGCTTAACAACAAAATTCACATGTGTTTGATCCATGAATCGACCAATAAATTTCCTGGTTCAATCAGAATTAGTATTTAAATAGTCCTCATCATCATGCTGTTCACATTTTGACATCATGTGACCAAGACGACACCAAACAGGATGTTCTCAGACGGAAAGGCATAGAAGTGGATGTCTTTTGGCCACATCCCACACTGATGACCGCTTCATTGTGAACAGTACCCTGCGGAACCGGATGATGAATGCCACTCAATTCCAGGCACATTTAAGGGGGGTGAGATCCACCCAAGTGTCACTTCAGACCATTCGAAACCGTTTACATCAGCGTGGTCTGTGTGATAGACGACCTGCAAGGGTAACCGACCACACGACCAGGCACAGGCGTCATCGAAGGAGCATTTGAGGGACCAGTGGGCCTCAGTGCTGTTCTCTGATGAAAGTTGATTCACGTTGAGCAGTAAAGATGGCCGCCAACGATGCTGGAGACGTCAAGGAGAGCGCTATGCATCAGCCACTGTTGTCACCAGATGAGCCTTTGGTTGCAGTTAGGGTTGCAATGATTAGAAATTTTGGTGGTGCGATTATAGTCTGAGAAATAATTGCAGTTTCACGATTATCACGGTTATTTTATGTGAATTGATTTCAGAACTGTATTAACATATATAAATCACACAAACACATTCTATAAAGGTTTTGAACTTCAGAAGCTTATGAACTTATTACTGCTTTTCAGAGATACTGCTTAGAAAAACAAATTTGTAAAATAATTTCTGTAACCATCTGTAAGGCTGTAAAAAATATTGTTAGCAAGCAGTTGTAATTTACATATACTGGCTTGTAACGAATAGCGAGAGGTTCCAGGGATGTATGGGAGTAGACGGTCCACCCTCACTCAGGGGTATGAAAGCCCAAAGGCTGGTCCCAGATCAGTGGAGCGCTCCAGCCAGCCAGAGAGGCGCCCCAAGCGCTCGGACGGACAAATACGGATTGTTTTATGCTGAAACAAAGCGAAATGCACACATAAGACCAAATTCCGGATATTTGAGAACATCTGAAGACATTTGATGGGGATATTTGGCCAGCAAATAAGAATTTCAGAGAAGCCCAGAGAAGCGCTCGGGCCGGAGAGACGCGTGCAGAGAAGTAAGTGTTTGGATTTTATGACACTTCGCTAAAAGTGTCTTTTTGCTGGCTGGGTAAAACTGCTTTGGAGTTGTTTTATTGTGTTTTGAGTGAGTTTTGTCGAGTTTTTCTGAAAAAACTTTTGAGCTCAAATTTTGAACATAAGTTGTTAAGACGCGTAGCTATGGGTTTTCAGTGTCAGAATAAAAATTCTTCTGACAGGGACGATAAGGATTGCTGAATGCAAAGAAGTTTGAC
>JBBIGA010058288.1:0-12565 GCA_037576975.1 Alestes dentex
ATAACCAAATCTTATTCAAGAGTTTAATAAAATAAGTGCCATAAGTCCAAGTTCATTAGTGTGCTTTAGGCTTTTCATTGTTAATAGTGACAGATGTTACTGTTCATAACAATCAGTTTCAGATTAATCAAGGAACAGATAACTTGCTGCTAATTCTTTGCAGTCATCATGGCAGAAATGCGTGGAGGGTTTGCGGCACGAGTGCAGAGCCAGATAGCGCTAGAATGGTGCCACCGTGTGGTGAAAGAAGGAATTACATTTTTAAAGTTTTATGATTTGTTATTGTGACAGAGCTAGCGAGCCATAAATAACACATTATAAGACTGAATCTGCGGGCCGTATGAAATCCGACAGCGGGCCGTGATTAGCCCGCGGGCGGGACTTTGCACAGGCCTGGGTTAAATGCAGAGTAAGAATTTCACACTGTTCTCTCTGTGTGCTGTGCCGTGTTCACGTATGACCATAAGGGGCCACTTTGCTTTACTTTACTTTTTCTTGTTCTTTTGCTGCTTATTGCAGCTGATTGCAGTTTTTTATTCTGTCCTGATGTCCCGTGCAGCTGCAGATCCTCCCTATATGGCCAAGGCCAAAATTGGAACGGACGACTACATATTTTATATGAATGTGTGTGCGGACACCAAAGCTGGCGAGTGTTCGGACGAGAAGGGGTACATATCCTCCTGCCAGGTGAAGGAAACTGAAGATGTGAAAAAGATCGCCGGGAGATACCAGAATCAAACTCTCAGGTTTGGCAACACCACCTTTCTTATATAGAAGAAACTGTTCAGAAAGTAGCTGAAAACCATCTAACCAAGCACTGTGAGATTATGCATAAACAGGACGATTAAAGATGTCAGTAAGTGTTTTTAAAACAAAGAACTAATGATGTTATGACGACCACACTTCTTCTGCAGTGTAGTTCTTTTAAGGCAGGTCACGTTTACTTCTATAGCCCATTCTCAAACATAAAGGTCATTCAATGTGCTTTACAGGAATAGAATAACAATCTTAAGCATAAAAATTGTAGGAGGGAAGAAATAAAAGAACACACAGACAATCAAAGAAAATGAAAAGTGCATATTAATAGCTGGTTAAATAGAAGGACAGCTTTTTTAAAGGAAAGCATTTTTGGGTAAACTGAAAAGTGAAGCATGACTGCTTTGTGACGGGTGAAGCCGTAAGGAGGAGTGTTTAATGCGGCGTCTCTGTTGTTACCCAGGTACTCTGATGGAGATCTCACTCTCATCTATCCAGGAGGAAGCAGGTGCAGCTCAGGCTTCCAGCGCATGACCATCATCAACTTTGAGTGCAACTCCACTGCAGGTCTGTCGACTCACAGTGACTCACTGTGTCGTTTTGACAGTCTTGTGCTGCTGAGTCCTCGAGGCCTCTGCTCTGAATAATCAAGGCAAAAACACTTAACCTATAGAAGTTAGGTGTTAATTTATTATTTCATTTATACTATCAAATATATGGTCTGCACTCAACATTTTTTCATCTGTTATATGATGTGTATATATAATATATACTGTATAATATATGCGCACACACACACACATATATGCGCTCTACGTCTCAGGGAGAGAAAAAGTGCGGGGAATAAAACTAATGATCTTGAAAAGGGGAATGGTTCTGGCACCTATGGTGTATATGTTATATATATATATATAGTTATATATCTATTACAAAAAAGAAATATATATAGTGCAAATTCCCTGCAAGTAATCAAGATGAATTAATATACGTAAAATTATAATTCATTCAAAAGTAGTGTATTGTACTGCTTTATGAACAAAAGTGAAATAACATTTGGTTTGCAAACACTTTTAAACAAAAAAGGTGCATTTTAACAGCAGTGTTCCTTTTAACACAGCTACACAGCTGCAGTTCAAATATTTCTGTAAATCTCAACTCAGATCTCCACTGCAGGGCATTCACGTTTTATCTGGTTTGTTATATATATATATATATATAACCATTACAGCAGCTGCAAAAGGGTCCAGCTCCATATGAAAGTATTGCCTTTTAAGTGTGTTTCCCATGTATTAATTGTGCAATTGGTTTTATTTAATTAATTAATGTATTTATTTTCCAGAAAACGGCCACCCGGTGTTCACAGGAGAGGCCGACTGCACGTATTACTTTACCTGGCAGACTGCCTACGCATGCGTGACAGAAAACAAGGAGCTATCATGTAGAGTCACAGATGGCAAAAAGCTTTATGACCTGTCTCCCCTCACTCGCTACCCGGGTGAGAGAATAGGGTTCTTTTTCAACAGCAGAATGAAAAGAATGAGTGAAATCTGTTGTGAAATGACGTGTTAAACTGTCTTGGGAAAAAAAAATATCATTGTTTAAATGTCCCTCGGCTGTAAAGTCAGAGTCAATCTGGTCAATCCTGTCAGTCCTGACAACTCCTCCATCAACAGAATGTTCTCCTCTGTTACATTTTTGCACACTCTATAGATCTTGTTTGTAATGGTTTGTTTATTTGGAATATACGCAATCTTACAGGCCTCCTTACGGTCACATTTCACTACATGTTGTACTTGTATAATTATGAATGTGACAGAATCGTGATGATGGGCTTAGATGACAGGGTTAAATGCAGAGAGAGAATTTCACATTGTTCCCACTGTGTGCCTATAAGGGTTAATAAATGTAATAAATTCAATTCAGTAAGACATTGTACACTGTAATGTCAAAGGATATGTGACAGTGTGCATATGAGGATGCAAAAGGCTGAATTGAGTTGTTCTATGAAATAACGGTTGAATAGAAAGTGAGATACCACGCACTCTGAGTGCTGCTGTAAGATTCTGTGTTTAAATTGTCGTATGTCTTTCAGATTCACCTCAGAACTGGGAGGCAGTGGATGCTAACGCACCCAAATCTGGCAAGATGCGCTTTTACATCAACGTGTGCAAGGAGATCATCAAGCAGCCGGCAACCACCTCCTGCCCTGAAGGCGCAGCTATATGTGCTGTGGGTCAGTACAGTTTCCCCTCACTCAACAAAATGACTTTTTGAGCTTTTTAAAAATGATTATTCTTATAGCTGGAATTTCTTGTCCGAGCACATATTGAATTTCGGCATAATTCTAATGCTAAAATATTAAAATCGGGTGTATTGCGCATGTACAAAGATTTTTGATCGGTTGATCAGGGGCCAAGGATTGATCACTGAAAAATTTGATTTTTGTGGCTGAGTCACCTCCGCGAAAAAGTGTGTAGTGAGAGAGAGAGCCGCAGAGTGAGACACAGCAGACTTAAGCTCAGATCAGTTATAAAAAAAAAAAGTTACAAAAAACCCCCCAAAAAAACAGGCCACCCATCGAGATTGCCCTTCTGCGCAAGTGCTGTTCCACAGTCAGGGATTCAGTACCATGCTCATCTGTGCTATCTTAGGACGCTGACAGCTGTAGAAAGTTCAAGGAAGCGTTTTTCTACAGGGTAGCATGAATCGATTTGCGCTACGGCAGCATTTTTCTGCAATGAATCGTCAGAACACTGGTGCTCTGTAAAATGAAGGACGTGGATGAAAACACGCTGCTAACCCGGCAGTCCGAGCCAACACACCCCGATCCCAGCGCCAGCAGCCAGCCACGCTGGACCAGGCACTCGGACCCACACTGAGCACATACATGTGACTAACTAACTCCCCAGCAGAATGGTCTCTGTTGCTGAGTTCATTTTGATGCCTTGTATGCTGGACGCCGGAACTATCATGTAAGAGGGTGGCGTGCCCCCCTCCCCCCACTTATCCACCCCCACCCCACGGGCTTCTGACATCCGTGCTTGTATGTACATTGCCTTAAACTGCACCTTATAGACGGACTTAGTTTTATCGTTGTTCTTGCTGAAGCATTTTTTCCCCTCAGCATATTAGGTCATATTTTTGATTGCTGTGACCATTACTGCACATGAACCATGCAAACAGTTATTAAATAAAAGAGACGCTGAAAGTCTGTAATGTTGATCATTCATTCACTCATATGCCGAAATCCATAAAATTTTTCAAGTACTTTTACAGCAAAAATGTGTGTGATTAATTTTGATTAATTAATCAGAGAGCTTGTAAGTAATTAGATTAATTTCTTTAATTGCGTGACTCCCCTACTTTCAACACAAACTGTTTTTGGCCATGAAACCAAACTGGTTTTGTAGCAACCACACGATCACACTCTGCATTTTCGCATGAATATGCGATCTAGTTTAATTCGTAGTTCTGTGGAGGTTTTACCTGAATCTAACACTCACGCACGTTTCTGTTTCTCAGGAAAAGACGAGTCGATCAGTCTGGGTAAATTCCTCAACTCACCCAAGAAGGAGATTCACGGGAACGACTTGAGGCTCATCTACACAGACGGAGGCAAGTGCGGGACAAATATGAAGATCAAGACCATCATTACTCTGAAGTGTAAACCTGGGGACATCGAGAGCGCCCCCATCCTGCGGAGCGTGTCCGGCGACAGCTGCGTTTACGAGTTTGAGTGGCAGACGTCTGCGGCCTGCGTTCTCTCCAGAGCGCACGGGGACGACTGTAAAGTGGAGGACGCTAATGCAGGTAGAGACAACAGTACTGAGAATGAATCCATCTGTCAACATGAACACGTTATCCTTCACTAAAGTCTGATAAAATTGTCAGTTTTGCCTGATTTTTCCATTAACCTGAATGTAACTGATCAGTGAAGACATCCAAAGTCTGCTTCTTTAACGTTGCACTGAAGATACATGGTTAATATTGCCAGGAATAGAAGTGAATATTCTACAGTTACAAACATGCAAACAATGTCTAACCCTGTCTGAAACCACACTGATCTCAAATAAGCCATTTATTTAGTAATTTCCTCCGAGATCAATATGATGCAGGTTCAGATTGTGAATGAAATGTACAGGCCATGTTCAGCTACTTTTATAGCTATTTAACTCTGGACATTAAGCTCTGTACGTTTTAACCAGTCAGTTAGAAGCTTGCATTACTTGATGGCTTCCGTATTCTTGTAGCTCCAATGCAAAGCTAAATTTACATAAACCAAATTTTAACCAATTTATGTTCGCAGGTAGCATTGTCAGTATATTGGAGAGTGTTTGAATAAACATTCTTTTGTTCTTTTAGGGTTTTCGTTTGATTTGACTCCACTAAGGAAGGCAGATGGAAGCTACTATAATGTGTCCGATGGTAAATATGACTACGTCCTTAACGTCTGTGGGGCCGTCCATGCTAGCAGTTGCCCTGAGACGGCGGGAGCCTGTCAGGTTGAGAAGAGGTAAGGCCACGGTCCACTTTGCAGAACACTTCAGGCACTTTTGTCAATAAGGATGTTCTTCCGAATGTCCCTGTTCTCACTCCACAGCAAGTTGCCGAGCTCTTGGAACCTCGGCAACTTTAACTCCAGGCTGTCGTATTACGACGGTCTGATCCAGCTGGACTACCTGAACGGCTCTCAGTACAACAACCCTCAGCACACGCAGCGGGCCACACACATCTCCTTCCTGTGTGACCGAGAGGCTGGACCAGGGAAACCTGAGTTTCAGGTAATGCGTCTATTGAATAGAGCGAGGTTTACTGACTGTGCTGAGCTGTGTTTACTCTCCAGCTGCAGTAACACTGCGCACTTTTTTTTTTTTTTTTTTTAATGGACAGTTTTTTTTAGTTCATTTTTAGTTCGTGTTTGTGTATATAAATGTGTGTATATGTAAATGTGTGTGTGTGTGTGTGTGTGTGTTTTCTACATTTGCATGTTAAATACTGCCTCGATATTTTTGGCTTAGAAATAAATTTACAGTATGTTCACCATTTGAGTATCTTTATTAGTCAGAAAATTACTATTTTTATTCATACCTATAAAAGCCACCTAATATAATTATAATGTGGATCATCAGACAACTGTTCGATATTTAAGGAGCTATTAAGTGCTGAAACAGTGAACAAATGCATTTAAAGTTAAAGGACAGTCTAGAATTTGACTCATCACCACATAACCAGTTAACAGGAGTCAGACCTGCACTGTTACAGATTCTTTCATCTTAGAAAGGAGACTTGTTTTATTTGACAGTAGTGTATACTGTGTTTACCTTAATGTTAACCTGTCTTCTTTATGTATGTGTTAATGAGTTCTTAAATGGTGTTTTGAGGTAGCATGGGAGATGCCCAAGCAATAAAGTGAATCTTCAATCTTGAACCTAGGCCGAGGACAGTTTTACCTACAACTTCAAGTGGTACACCTCTTATGCCTGTCCGGAGAGTCCGCAGGAGTGTGTGGTCACAAACCCTGATACTTTGCAGCAGTATGACCTGTCTAGGTGAGCTCTGATTCTCTCAGCACATGATATAAATTTTGTTCGGTTGTGAGCAGCTTATTGGTATAATGTTATTCACAACATTAAATCAATACTTTAACAAATAGTTGCACAAATTCCCTCAATCAGCCATTGTAATGGAAGCTTATAGTCCCGTTAGTATTGCACTGCAAGCCTAAATCATCATATTGTAACCTGTGAAGCTGGTAAATGACCTAAATCATAAGGGGAAAATCCTCACTTTATTGCAAACAGAGACTTTGACATCTAACACACATTTTGACTTTTGTGACTTCGACATGTGTCACTCCCACCCCACCACCCACGTAGTCTTTGTTTGGAAACGAAGCTGCAAAAACAGCCTGATTTGAATGAGTTGTTTTTGTTATGTCCCCAAAACACAACATTTACATGTTTCTGGTTATTCAGCCTACCCTGCCCATTCACTCTGAAGTGTAAAGTGTTTCAGGTGTCAAAACGGAGCTCGTTTACATGTTCCAGAGAGGTTGGAAAATTGTGAAAAACAAAAAGTAAGAATGTTTTTAGAATATAAAACCACATGAACATCATAAGTAAACAAACAAACAAGAAAACAAGTAGGACATGGACTCTGTTAAGTAAACTCAGACAGACATGTCATTCCTGTAGGCGACTTTTTTTTTATACAAAATATTTTTGATGAAACAGTTTGATCTACAGTGTCATAAACTTGCAGGCATGCATGCAGTTTGCATGGTGGCTATAAGGTTCTGTTAATCATTCTCTACACTGGCCTTGTAGCTCTAGAGCAAAACTGGAGAAGCAAACTTGCAGCATGATGCGTCTCCACTGATGGATTTAGGCTTTGTAGTGAACAGCTTATAACTTCCTTCCCTTCCTGCAGTTTGTCGAGGTCAAGTGGGGCCAGCAACTGGCAGGCCATGGATTTGTCTGACCCCTACAACCGGAGGAAGTACTACATCAACGTGTGCCGGCCGCTCAGACCCGTGTCCGGCTGCGACCGGCTGGCCTCCGTCTGCGAGATCACATACGAGACCCAGCAGGTCGACTGAGCACTCTTTGTTTTTCTAATTCAGTTTGGTTGTCTGTAATGTGCAGGAGTGAAGTAAAGCTGAGTAGCCCTCTAATGTAAACACTGGAGCAAAGGAAAAACTGTTCTGTTGATGTAAAGGGAAGGATTTGTGTTTTAATATCACTTCATTCTGGAGGAGTGTTGTGGTTGGTGCATGGTCTCTAAAGGCACCTCTCTATGGGTATACAGGAACTGTGCTGTACCTAAATCATACTGTGATGGCACGGAACTAGCAGCACAATTTGATTTTCCATTGTCTCAACTCAGTAACAGAGTTTCTGACGCATCGGCAGCGCAATTTTCTCCCCAAGTTTATGGCCGATCATCCCAAAACTGTGTTTGACTTTTAACATTTTTTTCTAGTCACGTGATGAAAACCCAACCCACTGATGCCCTGGTTCACCTTTGCATTTCTCACAGTGTTAAAGATAAATTTGTTATTGTCATAGAAAATTCTCACTGAAATTTATCTTCATCCCAAACAGACAGTAGTGCTTGTACTTCACCAACTTTCCAGTTGTTAGTTGTATATCATTTGTTATTTTTTGCATGGACAGTAAAAAAAAACAAAAAAAACAATGCCACTACCTGATTGGTCAAAAGGAAAGAGGCCACAGTCAGCTCGGCTGCGGCCCGCCGTCGAGCTGACTCACTTTTATATGAAAAATGTTTTCATTCACAATTAGAATTTCATTAATGTCCACCATCCAGTTGTTATTTTTAATATTCCTGGTCTGTGGGCCCTGCCCCTGCTCCAGTGATGATACTGGCAATATTAGCTTCCAACAGAAATTAATCTTAGTATCTTCAGACTTTTGCCAGGAAGTCTTTTTACACTTTGTGTCCACTGTGTGTGGTACGTGTTCCTGCAGGGGACGGCGACTGAAAAGGTGTCTGTCAGTAACATGGGTGTGGCTGTGAAAGGTCCAGTGATCGTCGATGAGAACCAGTTGATTCTGGAGTACACGAACGGGTCGGCGTGCTCCGCAGACGGAGCGATGACCACCTACACGACCCGCATCCACCTCGTCTGCTCCAAAGTATCTAGGGTGAGGATTAGATCTTTTAAAGCCACCGCTTAATTTCCTGGTCCAGACCATCAGAATAAGCTTTAAATGGACTTGACAATTATTCAGTTTATCAAAGTACAGCTCTCAGCAGTCCAAAAGGCTGTTAACGTTGTACAACAGAGAACCCCAACCCCTGCGGACCGGTATCGGCCCGTGAGTCATTTGGTACCAGGTCGCACAGGAAGATAGAATAAAAACTATATATATATTTTTTTTACTTTTATTGTTTGTATTTTTTACTTTTATTTTTTGAAAGATCTTTTATTTTGAAAAAATGTTCATCACGTGATACGGTACATTAAAAATGTAGCCGGCAAGCTAGCAAAAATGAGTAAAAATACAAACATTCTTTGTTTTTAGCTGTATCTGTACCGGTCCGTGGAAAATATTGTTTTACATGAAACTGGTCCGTGGCGCAAACAAGGTTGTAGTAGAAGATGATACTGATATTATTTACACTACCAGTCAAAATCTTTACACACAATGAGATTTTACTGAGATTAACAGTATACTCCGTATTCTTTGCTAACAAACACAATTGCAGTATGTTCACTGTTTAAGTGTCTTTATTAGCCAGAAAATGTTGTTTTGTAATTCAACACTACTGACCTATAAAAAGCCATCTAATGTAATTGTAAAGGGGATCACCAGACAAGTGTTAGATATTTAATGAGCTATTAAGTGCTGAAAGTTAAAGGACAGTCTAGAATTTAACTCTGCATCAACACAACCAGTTAATAGGATGTCAGGCATGCAAAACTTGTTTTATTTAACATAAATCTGCAGTTAATGAAATGAACAGATCCTGCCTTATGCAAAATCTTTAGACTGGTAGTGTATGAAATGATACATGAAACTACACCGCAGACAACCAGACAAAAGCCACATTTTCAGAAAGACACATGTGGTTTTTTTTTTTGTTTTGTTTTATTTCATTATATCCCATTCTTTCAAATTAGTTTAAACTGGGTTGGTCAGTATGAGAGTATTTATTTGTTGCATGCTATATTATATCATTATTTTTCTGAGAGCATTGTGGATCGTAGATATCATGTTTCGTTGCGTGATGAATCCTTTTTAACAAAATGTAGTTCATATTGGATGGGTTGAGTGACACCAGTGTTAATATAAATGAGGCCTCAGAAATCAAGACAACTGTCTTAGTGCTTTGAAACATATTCCTGCATGTAGAGCGAATCATTCTTTCTCCTGAAATCAGTTTATTTCTCTGTCTCGTGTGGCGAGCAGTCTACAGGGCCGCGGTTCTTCACCAATCAGAACTGCACAGCTAACTTTGTGTGGAACACAGAGGCGGCCTGTCCGATCTCCACTGCAGTCGCCACCAACCAGGTGAGTCTGGACTAACACTCTGGACTTCATTCTTACTGTCATTCTAACCACTCTTAAAATGTTTGTGTTACGCTTGTTTGCATATATTTTTTCTACATATTTTTCATTACTTAGTTCTAGCCTTTAATTCTCTTTAGTGTATTGCAACTATATCGCACAGACTCAGACATTTCAGCATCACATTTCACCACCTGTTGTACTTGTATAACTATGTATATGACAAACTTGAATTGTTTGAGACGTTAAATATTAAAAAAGAATATTAGAAGTAATGCCTAAACAGGAAAAACATCCTTAGGGTTCTAAAAGTAACAGAATATACTATAACCTTTATAAGGTAATAATCTTTAAGGGTCTGTATTACATGCTCAGTACAATTGTTTGCGACAAATAAAGAATCTTGAATCAAATGTGCTTTTGGAAAAACGGCACACTCATCCTAAAGTGACATAAAGCACACCAGAAAAGAGTAATTGGTGAAGAAAAGAGTAATGAAATCATAAATGAAATGTACTGTAACAGTAAAACTGTTTAGAGTATTGAATATTCTCTCAGAAAAGAGACTGAAGACTGTAGTTCAGTACATCCAAGGCGTTTAGGAGAATATTTCTAACTGTGGTTTCTTTGTCTTCTTATGTAACCTGAGAGATCATGTTCTGTTTCTGTCTGTTTTTTCATTAGACTTGTTCCTTGAGGGATCCCAACACAGGCTTTGAGTTCAACCTCCTCCCTCTGGCCTCCAAAACCGGATACAACACGACCGCCAACGGAAATCAGTTCATTGTGAGAACAATGGCTAATGTTGTTTGAAGGAAAAACTTTGTTCTTTTCCTCGGCAAGGCCTTTGAATATGCGGGCAGTATATTATGAAAATAAAAATGAAATTTCTTTTGTACTGGGACGTTTAATGAAGGAGACGTGTGACTCCGGCAGGTGAACATCTGTGACCGGGCGCCTCAGTGTGGCTCGGATGTGAGTAAGTCCATCGCGGGCTGTTTGCTGGAGGACGGAAAGCCTCACAGTCCTGTAGGGGTGGAGAGGTCTCTGCAGTTTTCCACTGATGGGCTCCTCACCCTCACATACAGAGGAGAGAGGGACGAAAAGCTGGGTGGGTTCATGCTGTATTTGGTGCACTGCAATGTGTTTTATTTTTAATTTTTTTTAACCCTTAGCTGTTTCTGGTAATAAAAGTGGTTTGATTATTGATCGTAACCATAAAAAAATCGTGGAAAGTGTACATCTTGACCTACACATAGAAGAGGTCTTTTATTAGGATTTTAACTTTTTTCCCATGTTTTTGATGCTAAAACTGGAAAAAGTGCTGGCTCAACAGATGGCAAATTAAACGGGAACATAATTCTTTATGTATCTGTGTTTATTGAGTATCTGAGTAATTAAGAATAGCAAAATACAAGTAATTTTGCTTGAAGGGTTATTGCAGAGTGGTATAAATTAGTGCTGCATGATATGGGCAAAATATCAGTACTGCAATTTTACTGCTACATATTGCAATTTCGGTGCCTTTTAAGATATTAAAGGACCCATATCATCATTTTCGGGACTTAAAAAGGGTTAAAGTCTTTAACTATTGTTTAAATGGTACTTTTACTCCCTCAATCAATACTGTTCATATATGAGAATTAATACAGTCCATGTATGGAAACTAAGCTACAAAAACAGCCCTTTTTCAAATCACAGTTTTTGTGATGTCACAAAACCAGCACATAATATATCTCATCATTATGGCTCTCCCAGCCTGTTCATGCAGCAATTAAAAATCATGAACACCTTAAAAATTAGACTGTTGTTGGATTACATGAAGACCCCGATTCATCAGAACACCCAGTAACTCACCTGGAGCTGTGATTGGTTGCCCTGTCAGAAATCCTTAAATTGATTGATGGGCTCATTTGCATATTGCAGCCTTTTGCAAGATCAGTACTGCAGAGACAGATATTGTGAGAAAGATTAACTGATTATATTGTGGAGTCCTCGTATAACTGACAATCTTGTAAAATCCAGAGCCACATGTTTTACAGTCTTAATGCCGCTGTCCTGCTGCCACTGAACTGTTTCGCTCCCGTTGCAGGCACCAGAGCCATCTTCACCATTAATTTTGTGTGTGACCAGAATGCAACTACGGGCTCACTGAAGCTCATTCGTGAGGAAATCGGCACGTCCTCACATGTTCAGCACGACGTTTTCTTCGAGTTCTCCACCGCTCTGGCGTGTGAGCCTGCGCCTGTGGACTGCACGGTCACCGGTACGCCTTTCTAACCTTTCTCACTCTTACAGCTTCACGTTATGACTGCAGACTGTTGGCCAGTATTATTTTCCCTCTGACCAAATTGCTCATGCATCACAATTCAAGATGGGAAAACAGGAAGTGTTAGTTGTAAACGATCTAGTCTGGGATAAGTGCTGTATAGATTGCTTTGTGGTGGTGTTTACTCTGTTTTTGCTGAAGAACATTGTACCATGTTTTAAAATGATGCTCAGATGTTTTTCTACTCTACTGACCACTTTGTTGTGTTTGCAGACGCTCAGGGAAACGAGTACGACCTGAGTGACCTCAGTCTGGACAATAAAGCCTATGTTCCCCTGGACACTTCAGACCAGGCTAAGACTCAAAAGTTCTACATAAACGTCTGCAAACCTCTACCCTATGTTCAAGGCTGCCCTTGTAAGTCTCTTTCTGTCTGTCTGTCTCTCTCTCTCTCTCTCTCTCTCTCTCTCTCTCTCTCTCTCTCTCTCTCTCTCTCTCTCTCTCT
>JBBIGA010058309.1:0-12564 GCA_037576975.1 Alestes dentex
ATTCTGATTCAGCATGCTCTGGAGGGGAGTGGGGGCATGTTCTGATTCAGGACTCTGATGGCCTGAGGATAGTAGCTTGATTAGTGAATAAGCAATTACTAATTGACTATTTATTAATCAATTAATAAATATAAGGCTGAATCAGCCTAAACTGATTCTGGTGGAGAATATTTAAATTAATTTACAAAACTCCTACAACAAACTTAAAACAAAACTTTCCCTATTCCGGAGAGTAGCGGCAGCCAAAACGCGCCAGTGTTCATTCAGTCTTGTGATGGTGGGTTTCTTGGGGACTGGGATAATGGTGGAACGTTTGAAGCAGGAGGGAACTTCACACAGCTGAATGTCAGCACAGGCTTTAAGGTGGGAAGGGGATCCACCATCTGGTCCCAGGGCCTTCTTGGTTTTCTGTTTCTGGAAGAGTCAGCTCACATCCTGTAGGGGCTCCCCCTGAGAGGTGTGATGGGGTTATTGTCTCTGGGGTGGGGTGGATGAGGGGTGTCTATCTGTCTCAAACCTCCAGTAGAAGTTGTTCAGCTCGTCTGCCAGATCGTTGTTTGCTTCAGCAGGGGCTGGGGTCATCTGTATCTGGTGATGTCTTGCAGGCCTCTCCACACTGATGCAGAGTCGTTGGCAGAGAACCGTTCTTTCAGCTTCTCAAAGTAGCTTCTTTTAGCCACTTTGATCTCCCTGGTCAGGACCCTGTCTTCACTTCTGTAGGCGTCCTCCTTGGCCTGGCAGAGATGTTGCAGTTTGGTATTGAATCATGGGTTATTGTTGCATATGCAAAGATCTTGGTTGGTGCACACACATTTTCACAAAAACTGATGTATGCTGTCACAGTGTCTGTCAGTGCTTCCAGACTTTCAGATGCAGCTTCAAAAACAGTTATCAGTGCAATTATCAGTGCTGTCAAAACACTTCTACAGTTCCTGATTTGCTGCATTGGTCCCTTTCTTCACAGTTTTGACTACAGGCTTGGCACATTTAAGTTGTTGCCTGTAAACTGGAATAAGATTGACCATCAGAAGTGTAAGCCACTTGAGGGCCTTTCCAGCTATTTAGTGGTGATACAATGAATATTTCAGAACAGTAACAAGACTTTCTGCAATGGGAACTGTAACATAGTGGTTTATCTGTAGAAGAATCACTGTTCTGCTCTGAGGAAGATCTTGATCTAAGAAACTTTCAAATCCCTCATCCTAATGTTAATTATAGAAAAAAAGTCATCCGTGACCTAATAGTTCTCCTCCTAATCAATTTTGAGAATTGGAGGGGTCTGGAGCCTATCCCAGCTGCAATGGGTGAAGGCGGATACACCCTGGGCAGTCGCCAGCACGTTGCAGGGCCACATACAGAGACAGACAACTATTAACACTCAGTTATACCACAGGGCAATTTAGTGTGCTCAATCGACCTATCCCCAATGCATGCATGTTTTTGATGGCAGGAGGAAACCGGAGCTCCCAGAGGAAACCCACGCAGTCACGGGGAGAACAAGCAAACTCCACACAGAAAGACCCTGTGCCCAACCCAGGAGTTGAACCCAGGACCTTCTTGCTGTGTGGCAACAGTACTAACAGTACCCCTGCGCCACCATGCCGCCCTCAAACATTAAATCATTAGTATGTATTTATGTTTAGTCTTGTCACAACACTTAACAGCACCTTTGCTTGACTAGTAATAAGGCAAAGTATATACCAGATTGCTAACTCTAAAATGATACAAAAATGAAGTATCTATAATCCTTGAATACTAAGTAAATAATAGGAGAAAAAAAGTGTGTTAATGTGTTCTAATAAATTCACAATTTCTGGTAATCTCACTTAACTTAAAAGACAGATTTATGACAGCAGGATTATGAAGAAGTAAAAAAGTATATTAACAGTAATGATAGCAGAAGAAATTTTGCATTAGCAATATTTATTGTCATGTTGGATGAAAGGTGGACACACTAGCAGGAGACAGCATTAGAAGTGAATAGAAGTTTGAATAAACCAAGTTCAAGGTGCCGTGCCGGCTTCCCAAAACACAGCAGAGCTTCATAAGGTACATATACAGTTGAACCCAGAGAACCTTCTGGTGGGCACGTTCAGCCAATCACACGACAGAGACAATCAGCTCAATGCTTGAATCAAACACAAGACAGGTGGACATGTCGTTAGGTACCTAGTAACCCGGCTAAGGAGCTAATGAAGCCCCACTACTCACACCTGGGTTGCCTAGGCACCAAACGACCCCACACACAACAAACCATGACATCATACACACGTGCCCAGGGCTGTGTAACACCTAGTGCTCGGGCGATGGGCTTCATTGGGGGTGTGACTGAGACAGACCAGACGTGACAATTATATTGTAGCACAGTGATTTTAAAACTGCAGACGGAGTGTATTCCCTGAGCAAAAGAAGAAATAGAATTAATATTTTTATGATTTTTCTTGGTAATTGGAACAAACAGGAAATTAAAAGGATGGCCACTTTTTAAAGGGGCCCTAGTCTTTTTGTAAATTGCCAATATTACTTCAGTTAACATAATTACACAAGTTTATCTCCCCTATTATCTTCACTCACTCAATGTCCTGTGCAGGTACATCACACAATGTTTCAAAAGCATCTGCTGATCGGTTTATTCTGCTATTGTTGGCCCCATATATTATCCCGCATTATCAAAGGAAACTTTTACACATTAATATTTCAGCAATAATTTTCAAATAAACAGCACCAGTACTCCTGTACCAGGTTTTAACCAACTCTCTGGGGCAAGGTGAACAATAACACAAAGACTTCCTCTGGGTGCTACATATTCTGACGTTAGTGATGGTCAAAAAAGAAACTATAAAGACTACCACAGAAACTTCTATAGTACAAAGTTTGCATTAAGCAGCCACATGGCCAATTTTTCCACATTTAATTGCATTGCTTTGAGGGTAATTCTGCATAGTAATCCAAATAATTCTGCAGCGCAACACCTACAGGGCCATGTGTTTATGACAAAGATAACAGTTACCAGTGTTGTGCATGAACGCATTCAATGAACGGCGTTCATTGAACCCGTTCCTATTTTTCGTGAACACTGAACTGAACGAATCAGTTTACAAATTATCTCGCAAGACTGAACGCTGCTCACGTTTTACGTTTGCTGATTACAGGCTAGCATGTCTGGTGCTTCGAGTTCGGACGCCTTGGCAGAAGGCAGTTTGTTTAAGCATTTGTGTCCGTTTTTTGAGGAAATCGATCATCAATTTAGATGGGAAAAACCACACATTTTTGTGCAAATTATGCCCACCTGCTTTGAAAAAACAAGTCCGGACATCAGCCACATCTGCATCCAATTTGAAATGACACATCGAGTTAAAGCATCAAAGCAGTATAAGGGATTACCTTAAGCTTAAGGTTAAGCAGAAAACAAAGACTTTGAAAAAACAAACACAAAGTTCATTCACCCAAATGAGGTTCACAGCATTTTCTAAAAGACCTGTTGCCTTCGTGCCCCAGCAACAAGTAGAAGAGCTTGTCTTGGACTACATTGTGGGCGATCTGCAGCCTTCATCAAATTGGAGACTGGTTTGCAGCCATCCAGACGGGTGCCCTCAAGAAAGCAGGTACAGAAAATGTTGAACAATGCACTCATGGAGAATTTAACTGATTTAAAAGCTGAACTCACTGAAGTTGATACTGTGTGCACAACAGCAGATTTCTGGTCTGCAGTGAACAAGGCCTTTATAGGCATTACAGTTCACTGGCTTAACAAAAATGATGTGTCTCAGAGATGCTCTGCTGAGCACACACACATGATGTGCTGGCAAAAGCATTGTCAGAGGCAGTGGTGTGCATGAACGCATTCAATGAGTATTGCATTGCTTTGATGCAATATTCTAATTCATTTTTCCTATTTTTCGTGAACGCTGACCTGAACGAATCAGTTTACAAATTAAGAACGTGAGTGACGTTCACTCTCGCGAGACTGAATGCAGCTCACGTTTTACGTTTGCTGATTACAGGCTAGCATGGCCGGATGCCTCTGCAGAAGGCAGTTTGTTTAAACATTTTAGTCTGTTTTTTTAAGAAATCCATGTAGATTTAGATGGGGAAAACCACACGGTTATCTTCTTTTCTGAGCACTTTACAAGATATTGTCTGAAAGTTGCATTTTAGGCAGACATGGTTTGTTTACATTTTGTGTTAATATTGTCTGAATAAAATTTCCATATACAGTATAACTGCACCTTGTTTTTTTCACTTTCAGCATAACATGATACATTGCTTAAGTGGTAAGATCTATTCTCAACCTCAAAATGTTTTTTTAATGTAATTATGTCTGTGATTGTTCAGTAGTATGACAGATAGAAGGAGAAGATTGAAGGAAGTTCAGATAGAAGGATGTTGTATTGAAAATTAAAAAAAAAAAACAAACGAACGAACGTGAACTAGTTCATTTTTTGAGCTGTGAACTTGGTTCAAAATGAAAAAAAAAGAACTATCAATTTTTATTTGAAAAAAAAAGGTTATTTTTCAGTGTGAACTGGCACACTGACAGTTGGAGTTGCTCCCGTCCATCGGGCTGTCAACAAGCTGCATTCCTGGTAGAGGACTACTGGTTCTTAAAAACACCACTTGGATGCTTTTTTGTATTTGGCTTTGCCAGTAAAACCAGTGTTTGGGTGTCTCCAAACACTGTTTTCATAACAACCACACAATCATACTTCACATTATTCTTTATCATTATTTTTATAGCTGGAATTTAGCACCTCTTCTCCTCCTGCTGTTTGAAATACTGGCATGGTTTCAATGTGTTAATTAAATTATTAATTTTTGTGGTCAACTCGCCTCTGTAATGTATGGGGGGAGACAGCAAATGGTTGAGTGACATCACAGCTAAGGCAACCGGAAAGGGACAAAATGTGGAGAAACACATAAATCTTGCAAACAAGCACATCGTATTGTAAAAAACAATATGGTGTGCCACAAGACTTTATCTTGGTAACCCTGTTGTTCGCTCTATAGGCATGGTGTCACTTATCATTGCTATGTTGACGATACCCAGCTTATGTCCCTTGTAAGCTCTGGTTCTGAGTCCACTGATAGACTGCCTAAAACTTCCTTCAATTAAACGAAAACAAAACTGAGGTCATTATTTTTGGCTCTTGATGGAAAGGAGGAAATACATCATCAAGTTAAAAGAACAGAGGGTGGTTATTAAAGGGCTAGTGTTTTTTGCTAGCTGCATCTGACATGTCGAGGTGATACCTATATAATTAACATGTGGACATAATTGCCATATCATAACAATTGTGTGGCTTCTTCAATCAATGTTCCTGAAGTGTAAGGTGGAAGCTAGCCTGTTTCATACTAGATTTTCCTGTTAAGGTAACCTCACTCTAAGAACTGAAATTATATTGATTAATGCCCTGTAATAAAGTGGTCTTTTGTATGACCCTCAGTAACTTTTGGCTGAACTGGGAGATGAGAGACCCTTTGAGGTTTTCTGACCTATGGCTTGGTTTATGCTTTTCCTTTCTATCTGCCTAAAAGTGTGGGTCACCTAGCTTTTTGTGGTCTTGGCTACACCCAACCCCACCAAGCTAGAGCAATGTCACCACTTTTCTGGCAAGTTCTCAGATATGTGGAATGATGCTCGTCATTCATGCAAGGACTGCTAGTTGCTTGATTTAACAGGATGTCCCTGTTCTGAACATCATGCACCTGGTAAGGACACAAAGATGAGAATAGATTAATTTTACATTCATTCTCCTTCATACTCATCACAAGATGAGAGAAATCTGATCTTGAAAAATAATGATCAGCAGAGATTTCAGTTTCAGCATCAGAAGACAAACTGTTGCTGGCACCATAAGGATGCTCAAAGGAGGAGTTAGTGACACCTGACTTAAAGGATAGAGGCTGGAGGCTGGACCATAACTGATCCACCACTTCCATTGTTTCTAATCTTTATTGTCCTGTCTCTGTCCTGGATCCCTCAGTCTTTCTGCCATTTATTTCTTTCTGTTTGTCTTGCTGAGAGTCCATCTGATGTCCTTGAGCTGCACTGTATTTAAAAGGCATGTCTCAGGGCTGTAGGGCTCCGCACTGATACAGCACAACTGCAGCAATGAGTCAGAGAAGATTAAGAAGGGTGTGACTCTTCATCCTCATATCAGTGCAACAAGGAAAGAGGAGAGAAAATGAACAGTAATTTGTATTTATGCCAGTTACACACTATTGCTAAGCATGGCATCTCCAGCTGCTGGGTTGATACACATGATGCACAGTTCAGTTATCATTTGAAAGCTTCTCTGCTGTCAGTTTAGTGTTGTTGTGGTCTTACCAAATTGTTATAGAGCTTTCTTTGTTGCAATGATTATAAATTATCCTTTAGAATGATCTTTTCAGTTGCTGAAAATTATGAGGAAAATTTTTTACTTTATTATTTTTAACCCCGGGCCTAATTATTAAGAGACACAACATATTATGCTGATGCTTGACAGTGGTAAACTTTTTGGGGCCTGATCTTTTGCCTCCCTTGAAGAGGATGAATGACTCATAGATCTTAAAACTTGGATGACTGACAACGTATAGCAAAGACATATCGTCAACTATTATTTTATAGTTTTATCTGAGTGCCCCAGTGACTATCTGGGTCACTGGGTCATCTTTCCCTTTTGGTCAAATCTCATGTGAAGAATTTGGAGTAATCTTTGAATCAGAGGTCAGATTTGATAAAAAGATATGATCAGTGATCAGTAGCTTTATTTAATCTCAGGGATATACATGAACATTTCATTTCATGGACTGGAGCAAGTGATACATGCTTTTATTGCACCACAGTTAATTATTGTAATTAGTTGTATCTTGAACCAAGTCTTTCACCTGCAACTAGTGCAAAATATACTTAGTGCTATAAAAAGACTATATTACAGAAAATTTAACTGCCTTACACTGGTTACTGGTTCATTTTAGAATTTAGTATAAAATATTACTGTATGTTTGGAAAGTTCTTAATGGATTTGGTTTATTCATATTCTGCTTCAAGATTCATAAGATCTTCTCAGCATCTCTTGACTGTTGCTCATGCTAGGTTAAAGTCAAAGGGTGCTTTAGATGTGATTACCAAGATAGAACCAACCATGTTGGTGCCTCAAACAGCTCCGGAAAAAAAATAAGAGACCACTGCAAACATGTTCAGTTTCTCAGGTTTTATCTTTTATAGGTGCAAGTATTGAACTGAACAGACCTTGCTTTAGTTTCGAAGAAATGCTGACAATATTTCTCTTATTTTCCAAATAAAAACATTGTTCTTTAAAGTGTCATTTTAAAGAAAATGACAATACATCAAAATAAGAGAAATTATGCCGTGTTTACAGAACTTGAATAATTCAAAGAAAACAAATCTCTTGTTCACCCTTAAACAAAATGGCAATAAATACCTGATGTACTTCTAGTAGTGTTTTTGCCATCCAACTGGTCACACTGCAAGAGGAGAGTGTTGATTACAGCAGTGTTTTTTTAATTCCTTCCCTCATTAAATAAGATCTGATTCAGGTGATCACCTAATCAGTACCCCATAAAGTAGAATGAGGACACCTGTCCATTTTAGAGACTTACCCATATGTGTTTGAATACTTTTTCCTATGTTGCCCCTTTTGTTATGAAGTTTTTTGTTTTGTTTTGTTTTTTTTTTTAGAAGTATGACAAAACAATGTATTTATATTTATAAATCATATGCATGTAAATGTATGGAGTAGAAATATATGAAATAAAAATAAGTGTCTGCCTACTTTACTTCCCTCACTGGAGTATAATCTCATTAACTGTAGGAAAACACAGTTTTTTGAGAACCATGTTTTTGTGAACAAAAGTGTGTCTCCTGAGGACTCCATTTCTCCTTCATTTTGTGCACATTTATTTCACCCCCCCCCCATTTAAAATGGGTAAATTGTAAATGTAGGTTTCATTTCAGTTAGAGGTCTGCACAAGGGGTGAATTGAAGCTTGAATCTGCTTAAAGCTACATCTACTTAAAAACTAAATAATGTATTAGAAAACAAACCAAAGCTCAGTCTTAGCCTGATTTTTTTTTTTTACGTGAAAATTCGACCTGAGCCGACCTCTAACTTCACTAAGAGCAAAGTTTTCCTTTCCCAAATACAGTCTTAAACAAATTATAATGCAACCTATGCCTGTTGGCACATAAAGGAATGTTAATTGTTACCAGAAGTATAAACTTTTATATTTGCATTTGGTGCAATATTTCCTCTCTTGGCTTGAGGTTTTGTGACATCGGATACACCGTGGGAAGACAGATCACGATGTGTTTGAATCATACCCAAGATAAGTGCACTGGAGCTATGGCTTTGCAGCATGAAGTGCTCTGTAGTGTCACTTACTCCACCCCAAGGGTCCAGAGCTGAATGAAAATGGAGATGATTTACAATGATATGCAAACAGCTTTGTTATGAGCAACCACAGAAAAATATGGCTGTTATATTTCAGAACTGGGATAATTTCCTTGCTACAAGTTGACATCATCCATCAGAAACATTGGTGATAATAGAACTAAGGAGTCCCAGACCTTTAAAGTGACTTTTAAAGTAATCAAAGCTCCAAAACAGACTAAGCCCTTGTTAATCTATATGGTTAATGAAGATCATTCACTGCCACATATGCTTTTCTGTTATCACAGTGCATTAGTTTTACTGTATAAGTGTAAAGTGATCATTTGTCATACATGAACCACAACAGTGTGAACAGTGCAAAATTCTTTCTCTGCTTTTATCTCATTCATCCAAGTGAAGCAGCGGGCAGCCACCCACACAGCGCCCCGTAAGCAGTGTGTGGGTATCTTGCTCAAGGGTACCTCAGAGGTGCCACTAGCAGTCCTGAGAATCAAACCCATAACCTTCTGATCACAGGCCAACTCCCTAACCGCCACTAGCTGCCTAGTGGTTAGGGATTCAACACACCTTTAAAGATCCTTAAGATCTTTGTTCTTGGGATTTATCTTGGTCTTGGGTGGTTCAAGCTAACTAAAACTCAACAACTAAGTACAGTCTCTACCTTCAGTATTACCTCCAAAACATCATTCTCAAAATACATGCATGTATGCTGCTTAAGTTAAAATACCTAAATGCTGATACTATTTGTTATGAGTTAACACCAGTTCAGCCATATTCCTAGCTAACATTATTTTAGAAAAAACAGCTACCTAATGTTATGCTTGTTGGCAAGAACCCAGAAGGCACTTTTTGTTTCAGATGTTATGGTTGTTGGCAGGAAGCGGGAATGCATGTTTTGTTTCAGATATACGTCACCAGATCCAGATTTAAGATGGACAATCTTCTGGCAGGCACTTGTTCATCTTTCCAACCTATCGCTATATAGCTTTTATGTCTCTGCAGAATCTGATTTATAATCTATGGACTGGCAGCCTGTTTTGTTCTTGCCTTTTGTCCTATGATAGGCTCAAGCACTATAACCATCACCAGCACCACCACTACTTCCCCTCCCGGAACCCTAGTCAGGTTAAGACTCTTAACAAATCAATGGATAAATTAATACAAATGAATGCGAATTGTTGCAAATTATTAATTAAAATTATTCGCATATTATGACTGCTCCATGCCTCGCCTTCATATTTTAATGTTTATTTCTTTTTTTTTAACAGTTATTTCCATTTATGTAGCATTTGTGAGATGTGCCCTCTCTAACCATGCAATTAGAGAGAGTTATTTCTGCATTTCTTTTGTTTACAGCTCTATGTTTGGGCTGTTTGTGTTACACTGCCGAAAATGATGGGCCAACTCTTTTCCCGTGCAACATATTTATTTTTTTCTCCCACAGTGTCCGCAAAAACTGCAAAAACAGAAATAACAGGAGCATACTTGGTGTGTGAATTTCTCTTATGAACCGTATTTATTAAACTGACACTTTTAAATCTTATTTAGCCTTGAGGACATGAACATACAGTATAGGACAAGTTCTCTGTCTACTAAGAGAATACATAGTGTCGCTTTAGCCTAACTGTGTGGACAATACAGACTTTCTTCACAGGCTACTAACTGGAGGAGCACACGTGCTCTGTAGCTCAGCATTACACTTAGCTGAGTATTGTAATTTAGCATTTCAATTCACCAAAACATAAAACCTCTGATTCATTACCACGATTAGTACAAACTGTGAGTGCGCCATTTGGGCTACACAATGTGGCGAGTGACGGTTACAAACTCCATAAACTTGTGAATTCACTCTCCAGCTCGACATCCATTACACTCTAAGGCACTTATACTCTGTTACTACGGTTGTCTATTATTTATAGGTTATTTCTCCCCCAGCTTACCTGCAAAAACAGAAATAACAGGAACATACTCGGTGTGTGATCTGTACACTGCCTTACCACGTACTGACTGAACTTCTACGGCGGCGTCAGCTACTGATGCGTAAGGTTCTGAGTGCCCTCTTCCCAGCATCTCCAGTTCTCACCATTCAATCTGAAGGGGACGTGTCCCCTTCACATTTCATAATTATTCGTTTGGACTCCCCCACATTTAACATAAAATATTAGTTCACCCAGCACTGTTGAATCTTGAATCTTTCATGTTCCTGGCTTCCACTTACACATACCACTGAAAATCAGCTCCAACTCACCGCATGCAAGTGAAGTGAATCATCAGTGCGTAGACAGGCTGCTCGACACTGGAGCAGGTAACGTCAGCCACATTGTGCGCAGAAAAAAAGTTTGGAAACCGCTCCCCTAGGCCATGTTAAATTAGTGTTCAACTAAAGTTTAGCTGAAAGGACCGAGACTTTACACGCATGCAGCAACCCAGAACCCACCCACCCAAACCCCACCCCATTCTGTGATAAATACATTTTCTCTTTCTCCAGCAAATGAAATGGTTTGGATTGCTTGGCTGGTGTAGGGTCAGAAATTCTGATCCATGCAAGAAATGATCACTAGAGCACCACGAAGAACCTCATTTGAACCGGTCCTCTGTTTGGACAGGAAGGTCTGTGATCTGTCAAATGCTGAAGAGACATTTTATGACACCATTCTGACCACTTAGAGGAACAATGAAACCTTGTGCTAAGGTCTCCATATTAGCGTGACCCAGCGGTCACCCCACCCACACACACACACACACACAACTTACCCCCCTCACGCTGAATGCCTCAAAAAGGTCCATGTCTGCGCTATTCGGATTTTAAAGAAAGCCATGCCTTAGCAAGGTCATAAATCAGGGTGACAGCCATGTGGCCACAGAGTGAACAAAGGGACACAGAGTATCCATTGATCTTTAGCTCAAAACTTACTCTTCTGAACATGTATAGGAATTAGAATTTGTTGATTACTAAAGGGAATTGTAACAACATGATGTTCGTGCATTTTAAAGTTTGTTTTATTGAATGATTATGGGTAGATTAGACTGTGTATGTAAATTACACTATAGTTGGTGAATCATATCAAAATGTATGGCATGTTTAGTGTTTTTGCAATGCCCTGGACATCACCGTCATGATGCTCCCCGTTTTGATGCCCACTTATGAACGGTACAAAAGTTATGAAACTTTTCTATCAACAAGAAGTTCTACATTCCACAAGATCATAAAAGTGGCTTCTTCCTGAGCCTGAGGGCCCAAGGAAGGGGGGCCCCCCCTTTGAGTGATCTGGCCTCACAATTGGCTAAAAGTGAGGAGGATGGGGGACAGCGACCCCCATGCTCTAAAGGATATAAGCAGTCAAATTGCAAGGAAACTTTGCTGAGCTTCACTACCAGAACGAACTCAAGTCACTCTGCTACATTCACCTCTGCAAGCTTCAAAGAACTCTCAACTGCAACTTCATCATCTTCAGCTTTAAGACAACACCTGCAACTTCAGAACGACTCTGAACAACTTAATCTCCTTTAAACTCAGGTGTCAACAACTCCAAGGAGAGCCAAAGCCTGAAACTCTGCTCCCTTTGAACCAGTGCATAAGTAGCAACTTCTTTCTCTAGTTTGATAATTTGGTGCAAGGTTGACCACACATTTGCTAACAACTGGGTTGTGTGTTTCATGAAGTCACTGTAAAGGGACTTTTCAGTAATTGCAGTAACCTTATCAATATTATTACTCATTCCATCATTACTCACATTTATTTCATTTTGTGTTATGTGTGTTTTATGTTTGTCTCGTCTAGTTAATAAATACTGTCTTATCAGCAATTCTTTTTCTTATTCAGAAAGGCGAAGTCACTTCTTCCGAATCATGCTCCTATGCTCTTAAAATTAATGGTAATTAAAATCGATCCAACTAATTCCCCCATTCAAGTACA
The DNA here is from genome assembly GCA_037576975.1 of Alestes dentex. Classification (NCBI taxonomy): domain Eukaryota; kingdom Metazoa; phylum Chordata; class Actinopteri; order Characiformes; family Alestidae; genus Alestes; species Alestes dentex. The sequence continues at coordinate 12,312 of JBBIGA010058309.1, forward strand.
ACTCTTTCTAACAGCACAATTAAGAAGAGCTTTATGAGGGTTAATAACTGTGTCCCGTCTGAACTAGTTCGCTGGACGAATAATTCACCCAGCTAGACAACTGGATTAGAGCATCTATAAAAATAGTAATTGTGCATTAACCCTTCTGTGCAGAAGCGCCCTCTAGTGGGCCCGCTGCCGGGCCGAGTTTGAAATTTAAACTTTGCTTGTTAAATATTCCTACAATTATCAATATACAACCAAACCAGCCCAC
>JBBIGA010058330.1:0-12563 GCA_037576975.1 Alestes dentex
TATGTATGTATGTATGTATGTATGTATGTATGTGTGTGTATGTATGTATGTATGTATGTATGTATGTATGTGTGTGTGTGTATGTGTGTGTATCTGTATTATTATTATAAATCCTGATTATGCTTTACTATTTACTATTTTTGATGTGCCCTTCTGCTGTAATGTCATGCATCCAAGTTTGTTCCCAGCCCCTCCCTGAAGTCCTGATGGGTGTGATGGACCACAAAGGCTATGAAACGTGCAGTTTTATAGTTAATCGAGAGGCAGGATCAGGGTCAGAGCTGAACTCATTTGAATGGGACAGTGTTATGAAACATCCTCACCATTAACCAACTCTTCTTAGTCACGTTCAAGCTCAGAAAAGTACAGGCTTCTGTTTTTAGTCACATTCGTATAGTTTTTGGAGCCAGAGGTAATTAGACGTGGGCAATTTGGCAAAAACACTACCAGGCCAAAATGTTTGCACACCCCCAGTTTTGACCACTTATCCATTTATTTCACAAACTGCAGAATTGTATTCTTATTAAGCATTGTGAAGTTGTTGAACAGCTACAAATATGTCAAATAAAACAAGTTTCCTTTATAAGATTAAAGAATCTGTAACAGTGCATGTCTGACTCCTATAACTGGTTGTGTGGTGATGCAGAGTCACATTCTAGACTGTCCTTTAACTTTAAATGTATTTGTTAACTGTCACTTAATAGCTTGTTAAATATCTAGCACCTGCCTGGTGATCATCATTATAATTATAATTATAATTACGTGGCTTTTTGTAGGTCAGTAGCGATGAATTAAAAAAAAGGCACTCAAATGGTGAACACATTCTACATGTATTTGTTATACATTTATTAAGGAGTATTGAGTGTATTTCTTTTGTAAATATTAAGTGGGTAACATGCCACAACCTTTGACTGGAAGTGTATTTCATGATCGTTGATACCTGGAGACAGTTTAATGGCGGTGTTCTTGTAAACGGCGGTTTGAACGCAGCATTTCCGTGCTGCACTGCAATAGAGAAGCGTTTTGTGCTGTAATGAGAAAAACTGATATGCAAGTAAAGTGCATTATCATTTAGTTTCTTTAAGATTTGATTAAATCTTAAATCAAACTTGTCCGGCTCCCTGTTTAACAAGATATGCAGGAAAGATTTCCATGTTATGATCAGAAAATTGATTTGTGGGTTACAATGACTATATGATAATGTCATAATGCCCATCCCTAATGTACAGTGATCATGACACTGGTAATAATGGCAACATTTTGTCATGGCTCTGAATGTGACTATTGTCCTGAATGATTTAATAGGGGAACGTTGTGTGTGTGTGTGTGTGTTTGTGTGTGTGTGTTTGTTAGTACATCGCTGTGCACATCATCCCGGATCAGCTGATGATGTTCGGGGGCAAATCGGACCCCTGCGCTCTCTGCTCCCTCCACAGCATCGGAAAGATCGGAGGCTCACAGAACAAGCAGTATTCCAAACTCCTGATGGGCATCCTCAACAAACACCTCGGCATTTCACCAGACAGGTATATGTGAAGAGCTTCTCATAAAAAATGGCTAGGCTGTCATTAACACAAGAAAACTGCACTTATATCTTATTGAGGGCCACATCAGTTATGTCTTGGGTCAAATATTTAGCCAACATTTGCTTGAATAGAGTGTGTATTGTACAGAGATTTTATTTGACTTATTTTTGGCCTTATATTCTTCTCTGTGCGTCTGTACAGTCGTAACATAAGCGGTTTCCTCTGGGATCAATAAAGTTTTCTGATTCTGATAAGATATGAGTAGAGTTTTTATTTTATTAATGACATTTGTCCCCATCTTGACCCACTATTTCTTCATTAACATTGCATTAATCTTTTTGTTGTGTTTCAGAATCTACATAAACTTTGTTGATATGGATGCAGCGAATGTGGCCTGGAACAACTCCACTTTTGGCTAAAGGAAATGTACTGTTACCCACTTACTGCCCAGGCACTCTTCCCTTTAGCTGCAAGAACAATATCCGGCAAAGCACTAAGCAGATCACTTTTGTCTTAAATCGCACTTAATGTAGTTTGCTTTCTAACTAGTGGCTACATGTGGACCCCCCTATTTTTCCCTCTAAAGACAGTTACTGATGGTTAACATTCCAGTGCTTAAAAATGCATGATAAATGCTCACTTCATTTCTGATCATACCAAAAGTGTTCAATTTGCAAATATGAATAAACCTGTACCTTTATAAGGATCTCAAACATTTACTGTATTGTATGAAGACAATTAAGTCATGGTTGGAAAATAAAGCAAGCTATTTGTTAGGCTCTGTTCTATACATGTCATATGCTTCACTAAGGCAATAAAATGTTTTGGCTCTAATTTTTTGTCTAAAGTTGGTTTTCAGTATGCGTTCTTTATTTTTTGTAATGAAATCTCTATTGTTGGAAAGAACTGTAGGACAGGTTGATTAGTTGTGATGACTTGGCATATTAGAAATCAAAAGGGCTGTATGTTTACCCATGAATTAAGTTATAAGGTAGATTTAATAGGAGTGGAAAGTAGGATATGGTGCCTGATAAAGCATACTAGGTGGAGCCTTTTGTTCAGGCAGGTTCTTATCAGGCAGGTGTGTTCATGCACAGTTGAAGACCACGCATAGAATGGCAAGTCTTGCCTGCAGAATTTGTTTCTACTGTTCATGATGACTAAAGAATTACCAATGTGAGAAAACCACCAATGTGAGACTGGAAGTAATGCAAGATCTGCACCACTGACAAAGAATGGTAATGAAAAATGTTAATGACCTCAGTCTAAATTACAATACAAGAAACACAATCTAACCTTTTATTGTAATAAATTTGGTCTAAAAAAAAAAGCAACCCGTACAAAGACATATTAACAAAATCGCATGTCACAATTAGTCACACCCCCAGAAATACTCAGGAACAAAATTTCCCATTTGTACTTCACTTCAGTCCATTGCCAGAATTCCCACCCGAACAAAGCCCTGGCAGCACATCACCCCTACCCTTATGCACCTACGCTGGCTCAAGTCCTGTATCTCATACAAAATCCTCCTCACCCACAAATCTCTCCCCCCTGAGGTCCACAATGGACATCCCCATCTCTGGACATTCCTGGAAGGCTTTCCACAAGATTTTGCAGTTTCTGTGGGAATTTGTGCCCATTCAGTCTGTAGAGCATTTATGAGGACAGGCACTGGTGTTGGACGAGAAGGCCTGGCTTGCTGCCTCCATGCCAGTTCATCCCACTGGTCTAGGACTGGGTTGAGGTCAGGGCTCTGTGTGGGTCAGTCAAGTTCTTCCAGCCATGTCTTTATGGTGCTTGCTTTGTGCACTGGGACACAGTCATGCTGAAGCAGAAAAGGTTCTTCCCCAAACTGGGTCCACAAAGTTTGAAGCATGGCGTTGTCCAAAATGTCTTGGTCTGCTGTAGCATGAAGATTACCCTTCACTGGAGTAAGGGGCCACCTGAATTCAACAAGTAGGAGGTCTGTCCCAATACTGTTGTCCATATAGTCTATGTCAATACCGAACTTCTCAGTGCTGTTTTATGAAATATCGATGCTTTTGGAAGGCTCTTCTCTACACTGCTATCCCACCTCCTTCCCGTTAGGTGGCGATGGAAAAGCTCCCCTCTGCCTCGTGATGGAAAGTTCACTTCATTTTTAACGAACCGAGTCTTTGAACTGTGTTAAGAAACCCTTTGATCTTGTTCCTGCTCGATACACTTGAAAGAGTCGATCAAAAGAATTTGGCGCGCGAGGGGAAAGTGCTGCAGCGTGCTAGAATGGCACCTCGCGCCAAAGCAGGTTTGTTCTTTAAATACTTCAAAGCAATGTAAAGATTTGAGGACTGAAAAGTTGTTCGTTTAGTGCAAAATGTTGTTATGAAACACGCAGGTGAAAACTGTCCAGGGAACCTAGATGTAATGTAGTTATTAGGCCTGGCTGCACAGAGGGAACACGGTGCAAAGCCATCAGCCGAGTAACTCCTTGCAAGGTTCTCTACTCGGGGTTTACACAGGCAAAGATGTTTTGCAATGCAAAATACACTATTTGGATAAAAGTATTGGGGCAAACCTGTTTTTCAGGCTTTTAAGCTAGGCCCCTTACTATCTTAAAATCTTAATGCTGAAGCAGACCAAGACATTTTGGACACCGCCGTGCTTCCAACTTTGTGGACCCAGTTTGGGGAACAACCTTTTCTATCCCAGCATGACTGTGTCCCAGTACACAAAGAAAGCTCCATAAAGACATGACTGGATGAGTTCTATGTGGAAGAACTTAAATGCGGCACGCAGAGCCCTGACCTCAATCCCATCCAACACCTTTGGGATGAACTGGAACAGAGATTGTGAGTCAGGCCTTCTCGTCCAACATCAGTGTCTGACCTCATAAGTGCGCACAAATTCTCTCAGAAACTCCAAAATCTTGTGAAAAGCCTTCCAAGAAAAGTGGAAGCTGTTATAGCTGCAAAAATGGACCAACTCCATAATAAAGTCTAAACGTTTGAATGCACTGTCGCTTTAGTCCCTGTTAGTGGAATGGACAGACGTCCCTATACTTTTGTCCATAGTGTACTTTATAGTAGGGAAAGCTTTGTTTAATTAAAACACTTTGTTAAATCCTATACTTGCATATAAATGACATACACATCATAACTATGTGAAATTCGTTTAAGTGATTTCTCCCGTCCCCAAATAACGTGGTCACAGTGAATTACAGATATGAAAGGAGGTTAATAAAAGTAGGTAAAACTGTATCAGCCTTGTCTGGGCCACACTAATGTTGAACAGGGAAAAGAAAGTGAAGAAAGATTAAAAAGTGCAGCTCTTAACATCAGTTTTTCACAAAAGAAGGTATTTATATATATCAGTGGTATTTCCGTCCATCTCTAAATTGAGAGCCTAAGTGCTGTGAAATGCGCAGGTTCTCTGTAGACACTCATCGTATTCACTCTATTTTTTGTGTCGTGGTGTGTAATGTGTTGGTAGGTCGTGGGGCAAAGCGCAAGGCGGAGGCAGTTGCAGAGGCAGAGCCGGGAGAAAAGAAGGATAAAAGAGATGACACCAAACAGGACGAGGACGATCAAGGCCAAAGAGTGATCATCGAACACTGGTCAGAATGAAGAGAAAAGAGAACCTATTCCTTACTTGTCTCTCATTCACTTCGTCCTCTCTCCCTCTTCTCTCTGCCTTTGCCTTCCTCTCTGTCTCTTGCTCTCTGCCTCTCTCATGCTCTCACTCCCTCTCTCTCTCTCTTGCTCTCTCTCTGCCTCTCTCCCTCGCTCTCTCTCTGTCTCTCTTGCTCTCTTTCTGCTTCTCTTTCTCTCTCCCCTTTGTCTCTCTCTTGCGCTGTCTGTCCTTCCCGTGCCGCCTGTCTCTCTTGCTTTTGCATACGCATGCTCTTTCTCTCTTACGGGGGCATTCCCTCTGTCTCTTTCTCTCTCTCTCTCTCTCTCTGTCTCTGTCCCTCTGGTGTGATGTGTGTGTTTTGTTTTTCAGTAAAAGCTGACGTGTGTATGGGCGGAATGCCGATGTAGTGCGTGAGGCTCTCCTGGCTGCGCGTCCTAAGCTGAGTGTGGTGCTGAACCCCCAGAAGCCTCGCAGGAACAGCTTTGAGGTCACACTTATGGAGGGAAGCAAAGGTAATGTCACAGCTGACCATGTGCCTGAGTTCACACACACTCCTTGTACCTCACTGAGTTCAGAAAGCTCTAACAGACTTGCCTGAGTGATTGCTGACACTGTGTTACCTACTAAAACAGGACCAGCAGTCATTGTCTCTTTATTTTTCCCTTTGGCAGAGGTGGTCTTGTGGACAGGCATCAAAAAGGGTCCTCCCCGTAAACTGAAGTTTCCAGATCCTGCTGAGGTCCTGACTGCCCTGGAAGATGCCCTGAAAAGCAAGTAGAGATTTTGAGGAGACAGGTATGTATGAAATAAGATACGAAAGAACTTCCTTTATCCTGAGGGAAATTCTTTTGTGATCATCATGCTCAGTACAACAAGAAACAATAAAAGATAAGACCATACGTTTTTTTTTATTTAAAAAAAATCATAATGCAACACAATGACAAGAACATAATTATGACTTACCTCTTTAACATTGACATTGACATGTGGTTCATGAAAGTCGATACCATAAAATATTAATACTAATAAAACAGTAGGAGATAAGGTCATGAAATGAACATTCAGTAACATTCAGTCAATTCACAGATTAACTGCTGCTGTTACAAAATTTAAGATTGCAGCTGATACATCATCTTTACACTTGAAGCTTTATTCGTATACTTTTTTTTTTCCCCATATTTGACAGTTGATCCATAACTAAAGCATTGCTGTTTGACACTGTAAAACACATCTTGACATTTTGTACAAATATTGAAACAGTTGACATGCATCAAAGTAACATCAGCAATGTACACTCTCAAGCCTTTTTGGTTACACGCCTTTAAAAACCATCTTTATGCAGTGTTTATCGTCCCTTTATATTCATTCATAACAAGTATAGCACCTTAACCATAGCAACCACAGATTGTGTCGTTGTACAGTCTTGTCGAACGAGTCCAGGTCAAACAAGTGACACCAGCATTGATGCGAATGTCGTCTCACTGAGAAGGAAATCTTAGCTGCTCCGCCATCAGGCCACGCAACCAGAGAGAATACACGAACTATTCAGTTACAAAGTAACTGATTGTTGAGTGTTAGTATGGAACATTGGTGCACGAGCCAAAAAACTCATGCAGCAACTGGTAGAACTGAACCTCCACAGCTGAAGGCTGGAATATTTTGTTTAACAAATCTGCTTTCATTTTCAGCCAGTCATCTTTGGTTCTGTGGATGCATAATGACGAGGATGGACCAAATGGGCGACTTCCAGTCCGTTCTCTGATGACTTGTTTAGCGTCCCGACCTGGATCACTGCAGCCTCCTTATCATCTCCTGCCTCACTTCTTCTGAGTTCACAAGCTAACTTTAGTTCCAATCTGTTCTGACTTTACCTGTGATTTTACTGCTGTTGTAGTGTTTGAGTAGCCTCAGTTAGATTTGTATGTTATTTGTTTTTGTTAATACTTTGTTTTTCACAAACCTGGATAACTTGGACCAAAATTGAAAATTGTCCTACTGGCCTGTTGGAAAGTGTCTTTCGTTTAGGTTATCAGTTATCCTGCTTTGTGAAACACAACACCTATGTGAATCTCTACAGTTAATCTTATATGTGAGTATATTCCCTTATAACAGGGTTGATGTATGTTCTTGACAAAAAAATAAATAAATAAAGCTCTATGTTTTGTATTTGAGATGTGACTCTTTTGGTGGTGCTTATGACTTTCTTTGATTATTGCAACAGGATAAGTAAAGGTTCTTTAAAATGACCTGAATACAAAATGCAAAACAAGTAGTTCCTAACTTGTTCATTTATGACTACAGGACTAAAACAAAAACCAGCCAGACTTCAGAGTGAAATCTCATTGAAGTCCTCCTTTTTAGATTCCACTTTTTCTAAAGATTTCTCAGGCTCCATTTTTTTTCCTCTTCAAGAGTAAACACCATACCTCCTCCTTCCAAGGCAAAAGGTACTGATAAATATTTCACTATTCATTTTGGTTCTTTATGAATGCAAATTAACAGGATTGCAAATTCAAAAAAGAAGGGGAGTAGGGAAATCTAATAACTAAATTAACTGGAATAGTCAAAATTCCACCACCATAAGAAGAATGTAGGGTCAATTAAAAGGTACATGATATGGACAAAGTTATCGGGACATCTGACCATTACACCAACAGGGACTTTGATGATATTGCATCAACTGCATAGACTTGGAGTTTGGCTTCCTTTGCAGCCATCACAACTTCCACTTCTTGGAAGGCTTTCCACAAGATTTTGGAGTTTCTGTGGGAATTCATATCATTCTGTAGAGCATTTATGAGATCAGGCACTGATGTTGAACGAGAAGGCCTGATCTCCGTTCCAGTTCATCCCAAAGGTGCTGGATGGGGTTGAGGTCAGGGTTCTGTGGGGGACAGTCAAGTTCTTCCACACTAACTCATCCAGCCATGTCTTTATGGAGCTTGCTCAGTCATGCTGGAATAGAAAAGGTTTTTCCCCAAACTGGGTCCACAAAGTTGGAAGCGTGGTGTTGTCCAAAATGTCTTGATATGTTGAAGCATTAATTCAGTAATTAAGAGGTGTGTCCCAATACTTTTGTCCATATAGTTTGTTACAAAGCTCCAGATGGTCGAAGAATAATTACATTTATGTAAATAAGTAACATCATTTTACATATTTACAAAAAAAACTACATATGTTTTATATTTCTGAATGAAATATCTTGGAGGAGAAAAAAATTGTTCTAAAAAAATTGTTTTAAATTTCGCTGTGTGACGTCATCACCACGCGACCTGCTGGCTAACTGTTTGGAAGCACGTTTGGAGATCTTTTCTGAAAAGTAAGGCATAAAACGACAACATGATGTATTCGTCGAGGTTTAAATATATACACATTTGAAAATACATTTTCTCTTTAATTGTGGTTCCACTGAGGAGTCCAATAAAGTCCAAATAATGAAGTAAATCAGGCTGGTTAGCATTAGGTCAGTAAGGTAACATATCTGTGCTTAAAATATTTACCACAAACACCAGCTTAAAATCACCTGTATATTCGTCTCATACTTCTATACTCATATAATTGGACTTGGAGGTTAAAACAGTGTGAAAGGGTGGAAGTGGACCTCTTCTAGTCTAACACAAACATGGTGTTTTACGCTGACCACTTATGGAGTAGTTACACAGCCTAAATCAGAACTTCTGCTTTGTTAAGAACACGATGTATTTACCAAGGAACAAATGACATACAAGTGTAATTGAGGCTACTCACACACTATCATAACAGTAAAGTTATGGGCAGTTGGTGGCCGGTTGGTTAGGGAGTTGCCCTTGCGATCAGAATGTTGTGGGTTTGAATCCCAGGACTGCCAGTGGCACCACTGAGGTACCCTCGAGCAAGGTACCGTCCCCACACACACTGCTCCCTGGGCGCTGTGTTCCTGGCTGCCTGCTGCTTTACTTGGTGAATGGGTTAAATACAGAGAAAGAATTTAACACTGTTCACACTGCATGCTGTTCTGTGTTCATGTATGACAAAATGGTCACTTCACTTAAAACCATAGTTAAAATCAGAACTAAAGTTAGTGTGAACTTAGAAGAAATGAAGATGATAAGGAGACGGTAGTGATCCATGTCAGGATGCCAAACAAGTTTTCATAGAACAGACTGGAAGTCCATCCTCGTCATTATGCATCCACAGAACCAAAGATGACTGATTGAAAATGATTGCTCATTTGTTATCATTCATTATTAATGATGTTTTGCTCTGTCCCCGCAGCCATGAGCACAGAGGCGCCCGAGAAAACGGGCGAGGAAGGCGGGAGCTCTGGCGGAGGTGCCGGGGCTGGAGGAACGCGTTTTGACCTGGAGAAGGAGACTGAACTCCGCTTTGAGGTGGAGTCTGGAGAGCGGGTCCAGCTGGAGCTTCTGACGGGGATGGGTGAGGTGTTTGGCTCAGAACTGAACAAAAACAAGAAGTATACTTTCGGGCCAGGCTCCAAGATCGCCGTGTTCACCTGGCAGGGCTGCAGTCTGTCACTGACTGGAAAAACAGAGGTGAGAATCATGAGAACACTTAATGCTGCCTGTGATCCAAAACTAATCAACATCAATACCTGATCTCATTAATGCTTTTGTGGCTACATTTAATCAAATCGTCACAGGAATGTGCAAACATTTTCCTGCTTTTACTACTGCAATGGGGGACAAACTTTATATTAATACCCTTGATTTTGTGCAAAACATTGGATAAGCTGCTGTCTGTAAACTTTTGAACATCTTATCATGTTAACATTTTTTCACAAGTTGTCTTACTGTACTTTGGGACCACACAAATACTAAATTATATTATTTAAACAAGAATCAAATTAACCAATACTATAGTAAAACAACACAATAAAGTAATAATCACATAAACTAGAAACAAACTCTTTAGTCTTTGTAAATCACACAAATCATTTTAATTGTAACATCTTTATTATATATTTTCTGCCTAATCTCATGACTGACACAGATGAAAAATGTCTCTAGTTCTGGAGTTCTGAGCAACTGCTTGTACCTTGAACCTGCCCTAGTAAGAACGACTGTTTGAAGATTGGTCACAGTGACGAGTGTGAAAATATATTTAATTAAATATATCTTGACTAAATATATGAAGAAGAATGTATGAAGATATCTGCTTTTCACTGTTTCTAGGTGGCATATGTCTCCAAGGAGACGCCTATGCTGTTGTATCTGAACACTCATGCTGCTCTGGAGCAAATGAGACGACAAGCTGAGAGAGACAACGAGAGAGGGCCACGGGTAAGTCACTGTGCTGCACTCAGCGCCACAGTACCTGTGCTGTATTTTCTTTTCTTACTGGAGTCCCAAGAGCATTAAATTGGGATATATGGATTGAGCTAGAAATATTGCCAATCCCTGTTTGGTTGAATACATTTGTCACTAAATTAGTCTCAGGCTAACATACTACACTCACAGAGGTACAGACTGCCTGTTATCTGTTCTATGGTATCTATTCTATGTGTGTTTGCATTATTGTGACTAGTTTTCATTTTTCAGATGGGAAACAATAGTTTTGTTACCTACTCCACCTTTAGGACTCTTTTGGAGCAAGTTTATATAGTCATCGTATTGAAAAGCATCTTTGAAAGTTCAATCGATTTCTCAAAAGGATTTAGAAGCTAGTAATTAAAATAACTTTGCATGTTTTAGACACGCACCACATCGTTTCCTGCAAGTGTGTTTTTGCTGTAGCTGCATTTGGTTACTGGGCGTGTCAGACCGATGTCCCATTTCTGCCAAAAAAAGGGGGTTCTTTGACACATCAAGCAACAAAATGCACCAAACAATAGTCAAAATTCTGATGTCTTAAAAAAAAAAAAAAAGACTTAACTCTGAAAACATTTTATTATTGAAAACATTTCAGTGATTATAAAATGAATGTGGACCAATTTGTATTAAAAATGGAAAACAATGTTTATGTTTAACAGACCAGGGAAAGTTTTTTGACACTGGATGTTAAAGTGAAAGGTTTGAGCTAAGAAAGCTGCCCCTTCACATGAGCTAACACAGGAGGTCGTTGGAGCAACTTAGTAGAATATATTGATGAAACAATAAAAATGATGACTCATATACAAGTGCATGATTATAATTTTTTGATTGCAAATGTGAGCACTGTACCATGCTGTTTAATCTGACTACTAAACAAGCTCACTCAGCAGCCTTCCCAAAAACATTGTTTTCTAAATGATCTTAAGGTTGATCTGTAATGTTATTTATGTAATAACATAATAGCATCATATTATGTTTGTTACTGTTATTGTATTATAAGCACAAAGAGTAAATCTAAATGGAGTTTAGCTTACCTTATAGCCAGAATATGTCTGCCTGTAGTTCTGACGTTGAGCTGTGAACATGGTCTTCCACATTCGTTTAATTGAAAAGTTTCTCAGCTTTGGGATAGAAATTAATCACTTTCAAATGATCAGGATAATATGGGCCTGAATTCTACATCTCTTAGACCAATCATTCTGCCACTTTCATTCTCGCAACAGGTTAGTTATGTTTCTCTTTCTCTGTATGGAGGAAGTCACGCTTAGACAAATGTGACTGGCTGTGAGTTTTTAATTTGCAAGTGGTCAGTAGTCACTTTGTCACAGATGATTTTCATTATTTAAAAAAACACTAGCTAGCTATAATTACTCTCTAACATAAACCCAAATGCTGAGTATAAGATAAATCAGAACCTCAAGCTCATCTGTTGTTGCTGTTTTTGGTTTACCATTTACACTAGCATTACATGAGAATGTCACCACCATACAACCTCCATAGGACCATCTATGATGTTATGAGATGCACATGAATCACACTGAGTGGTGGAAAAACATTAGACCGTTGGTACCACTTTGCTGTATGTTCAGTCAAATCTTGAAGAGTTTAGAAATGTTTTATTTCGGTTTATTAATGGTGATTGATTGGGTCTATAAAAGTCTATAAAACAGTCTGGGGGCACTATAAAAGTCATCAACAAGCAGTTACAACACATAAATAAGATAAACATCAGTAACTTGTTGCCTGCCAAATAGTGATCCCACATTCACCTACAACAGGGGTTACCTACAAAGAGACAGTTAAGACCAACTGATGAAACAGTGGAATCAGGTGAGCTTCTGCTCGTGTGAAGTGAAAACCTGCCCTTTGTGGATAAAATCGGCGACCTCTGATTTATACTGATAAAGCTCAGAACCTGCTGGTTAACTTTGTCTTTCTCTATCAGTAAGCCATGAATAACCCCTTTTCCCTCAGGCCATCAGACTCAGAACTGAAACAGGCTGTACCTACACACACACACATACACACACACACACACACACACACACACACACACACACACACACACACATGCTCACACACAGTCAATAAATCATTTGTGTATTCATACGAAATA
>JBBIGA010058360.1:0-12562 GCA_037576975.1 Alestes dentex
TAATTATTTATGTTAAATGTGGGGGGGTCCAAACGAATAATTATGAAATGTGATTGAATGGCGACGACGCCCATGATCACATGCACAAAAGTGTCAGTCGTTCTCTATGCAGGAAAATCCTGTCCTGCCTAATGAGTTCTAAATTATTAAGGGTGTATAATCTTGTGCAGTTTCATTCTCAAATTGTCACACTATAATTGTACAGAGAGCAGTTTTGACCTTTGTAGAATGGTGTAGCCACTCACGCATCTGGACGAATCAACAAGGCATTTTTTATGTATTTCTATAAGCTTAAAATGTCAGAGACTGTGAAACAAAGATGGAATAGAAACTAAAAGTGTTTCCCTTCTGAGAAAAGGATTCTTTCTTTGTTTCACATGGTGACACCACTGGTTACCATGGCTGCAACGAGACACCGCCTTTCACTGCTCAACATCCATAAACACACACCCAGACTGCTGGTCTCCCACTCCACTGCGAATGAAAGGAAACGGTAAGGAAAGCCTCTAGTTGTTATGTGGGATGATCAAAACCTGACAAATGTTTTTTTTGTGCGTTCTAAGGGTTGGGCCTATTATAAAATGTAATGCAAACCTAGCACATTCTAGACCACAGAATTTAAAACCGATAATCACAGAGAGGATAGTAATACATAGAAATACATATTTTTCTTATAAGTGTTTCAGTTTTTAGTGATGTACTCTATAATGAAATGATAGATTAATCTCTATCTCTATCAACCAAGCATTTTATGATGTGTTTAAATAATTGAATTTAAAAAGCTGAGGATGGGGGAAGGTTGGGGGGGTCTGTGCCGTCACAATTGTGGGAGAGGTTTCCATGAATCATGCATCTCAGACCACCTTCTGAGGAGCCTCAGTGATTGGGTTCAAGCCTGTTTTAAAAGCATCTTTGGTATGTTTACCCCTGCATTTTGTAATTGCTTACCAATATCCATGTATAATATAATGCTCAATATGCATGACCAGGTGTAAACAGGGTCAGTGATTCAGAACCGCATCTGCAGTGTCATTAAGTGATTGTCTAAAATCACACAAATTAGAGAATTTTGTATGTTGCATTTCCTGTAGATACAGACAAAAGAAAATATTTGTGCTCAATTGTAAGGGCTATGTTTTCTTGACTTTTGTGGATTTTAAGGCATGAAGTCAGAAGGACCTCTTCCAAGCCTGCTAATATTCCTAATTGTCCCTTGGTTGAACTTTAATGAATGTTTATTCCAGACTTAAATTGCAGGGGGTTTGGAAGGGACCACCTTCTTTACCTTGCTACTGCCAAAAAGAATGCAAAGTGTGCTTGCTCAAATGCAGAACACAACATTAGCATTACCGTTAGCATTAGCATTACCGTTAGCATTAGCATTACCGTTAGATTTAGCATTAGCATAGCATTAGCATTACCGTTAGCATTAGCATTACCGTTAGCATTAGCATTAACGTTAGATTTAGCATTAGCATAGCATTAGCATTAACATTAATATAGCATTAGCATAGCATTAGCATTAACATTAATATAGTATTACCATACCATTAGCATTAACATAACATTAATAGAGCATAAGCATTAGCATAGCATTTGCGTTAGCATAGCATTAGCATAGTATTAGTATAACATTAGCATTAGCGTTAACATTAACATAGCATTACGATTAGAATAGCATTAATGTGTGTGTGTGTGTGTGTGTGTGTGTCTGTGTGTGTGTGTGAGTGTGTGTGTGTCCCAATACTTTTGTGCACATAGTTTTATATGACAACTCTGTCCCAATACTTTTGTCTATAATGCTATGCTAATGCTAATGTCTCATATGAAGTTTCATAAGGTTTGGTCACTGTGTGGAGCCTGAAAGTTTCTTTTTCTGAAACTGCATTCATTTCAATGGGGTTAAAAATGATTGGAAGTGAATGGGGAAAAGAGGGATGAGCAAAAGACAAGGAAAAGACGGGTGCAGGTCATCACCAACCGCGTTTGTGTGTCGGGGAAGTTGGAAAAATGGGAATAACAAAACGGGCCCAACGTTTCAGAGTTGGAACGGTATCTCTATCTCGAAAGCCCTGGGAGGAGTAGGGGGCCAAATAAAGGAGTAGGGGGCCAAATAAAGGACTGTTTAATACAAAATTGTAGTAGTTGCCAGGAGGCGTGTGTGGCTTTCTACAGGTGTGATATTACATAAAAACAAATACTATCATGAATCCAATTATTAAAAAAAAAAAATCAACAAATTCATTATTTTTAAGAACTCTGCAGGTCATAGTGGTTATTAAGTAGATGGATGACTTACTACAGATGACTACAGATGATAAATTGATAAATTAATAAGATAATACTAAAAATGACAAAAACAGCTCATTGCACGTATATTATCGCACTTTACCCGTCAGATTAATAAATGCTGAATGTACTGTGTCATGTCAAAGCTTTGAAAAAAGCATAACTGTTACTGTCAAAGAGTAAAAACTGAGAAACTGAACTTCTGGCCTCATGTTTTACATAAAGGGCTCTTCTCACTGCGGTGACATAATGTGCGTGGTCTATTTTGAATGTCTCCTGGGTTGATCGGACGGTAGATTGCAGACAAATGCACTCATTTTCTCAACACAGAACAGTATAAAATACTGTAGTATCAGCATGATCTGTAAAAGTGTATTTGTGTTTTTTTTTCATTTTCTAATTAATTTGACGTCTTAACACACTTCTATAGGTCTGTAGTTTATTGGGATATTTAAAGCTAAGGAATTTAGTTACATTGTGGAGCTATTTTAAGATGGGTTGATACTGCGCTAAAACAACCTAACTGGGTCGGATTCCCAGAAAGGGATTAATGGAAAATCTCTATTCACAGCACTACATTATCCAGGACTAGGCTTAATCACTGTCCAAGAAACTGAGCCATTAAGTTTTATGTAATTTAAAAGAATTATGTCTCTTAGTTAAAATGACGTATCTGTTATATTTGCTATGTGTCATATTCCCACATTAAGGAATATTTTACTCAGGCTAGAAAGAGTTACATATGATTTGCTAGCAGTGGGTGAGACAGTGAGGCATTTCTGCTCTACTTATATGAGCACTAAAGAGTTGAAGGGGCAGCTTTCAGGGTGACTTGAGTACACTTTAACCGAGTGAGATGGTTTCGGGAAATGGGCTGCCAGTGAGCAGTGAGAGGAGGATAAAGCAGCATTAGAGAAGCAGGCGAAAGTCTCTGCCAAATGTCTTCCCTGGGGCCTGGACCAAGAGGAGCTGCGGCCAGAACAGAGGGCAGACCCCATTTTTGGGGTAGTGATTGAGAGCTACAATGGCTGCATACAGAACAAAACAGCTGGGTATCGGAGACCTACTGGGTAGGATACTTGCCTCTGGACCAAGTGGTCAGGGGTTCAAATCCTACCTTTAGCATACCACCACTGGGTTCCTGAGCAAGACCCTTAACCCCAAGTTGCTCCAGGGAGACTGTCCCCTGTAGTTAGGGAAAGGAAGTGGCTTTGGATAAAAGCCTCTGCTAAATTTTTTAAATGAGATTAAATGAAATTAATTAATGTAGGATATGCTGATGCTACTTGAAGACACCCTGCACAGGAGAGAGGGTCTTGGTGTTCCGGTGCCATCAGGTTCTCCACCGCATCAGTGGTGTTTTAGGTGTAGTTCATGTCTGTGCCACCAAAACTTTGAAGTGGCTGGCATCTCAGTTTTTTTGGGAAATAAACTAAGCAAATGTAGAGGGGTTCTGCAGAAGGCATTTGTCACAACGTGGGTAGCCACTACGTTCTGGTGGCAAGTAGTTATTTTATGAAATGGCTGCATCCCAAACTGTGAGGAGTCCACCATCATGAACCAGTTGAGCCAGATTTAATATCTACCAGATTTAGTATCTACCTCACTATCTACCGCAGTACTGTACCACCTAATGGGAGTGACATCAGAGCTCCCACTGACCTCCTGTTTAGTCATCCTCTGTATGACTTGTTCCCTGTGGAAACCTCCCCAGATTACAGTGGCCCTGCAGCAATGGGCTGATGTGCTCTACCAGCTGGGAGCATCTTGTCTTGGTGGAGTTTCAGCAAAAGAGGAGCTAGGATTTGCAGATCAGGGGAGGAGGGTCACTGGGAGGAGGCTGCTGGGAGGGTCACTTACCCTAATTGGAACGCAAAGGACTTGGTCTGGTGAGACTGGTAAAAAGTGGGTGATGTCTTGCACAAGTTTACACAAGCTGACCTCCTTTGCCCTAGAGAGATGTGAAAAATGATCTTGAGTACGTGTTTCACCACCATATTAGTAGTTCCGTTTACTGGAAAAAATGAACACTTCCAGAGGTGACCCTGTCATGACCCCACATACTCACATAGGGCAGCCGGTAGCCTAGTATTTAGGGAGCTGCCCCTGTGATCAGAGGGCTGTGGGTTCAAATCCCAGGACTGTTAGTGGCACCACTGAGGCACCCTTGAACATAATATCATGCCCAGACACTGCACCCTGACCACTGTCTACCTCAGAGGTGCCACTGGCAGTCCTTGGACTCAAACCCATGACCTTCTGATCACGGGGGCAGCTCCCTAACCACTAGACCACCACCTAGCAACACCATAGTATTCACTACAGTTACCAAATTGACTACAATCTGAGCTGCAATTAAAATACTATAACAGTTTTTGATTGCTCTATGCAATTTTATAACATACATTTTGAGCTCAAATACAGCCTAACATGCTACATCATCTGGCTTTATATTTATATTAGCGTATTTTCAGGCTGTTCACTGACCTAAACCAAAAAATCACAAAGGAAACCTACCATGGGTCAAACAACCTGCATTATATCCCAGTTTCCTGCAAAAAAAAATTGGGAAAAATACGCACTCAAATGAATGTTTCTTTTCTTTTGGCAGTACCACACCCTGATATCTCCCCCTCTCCAGAGATTACTGTGGTCTCACCTGCTTTATTGACAGACAGCCAAATGTCGCATTCATCTCCCCATGGCAATGCTGAGGCACCGCCCACAGCTGGTAAGCAATTTTTTTAAACCTGCACTTTTGATAATGCTTGAGAGACTGTCCTCACACACAGACACACCCAAACACACACACATACACACAAACACACTTAAAAGTCTGCTGTCAGGTTCTGTGACATTGCCTGGTGCTCCACTATTGACTGAGAGGTACAAGCATGTGTTGCTGAAGTTCTTCCATCATCTGCATCAGTTGCGGCAAATTGCAGCACTAACAAGTGTCAAAACGTCTTTCCCTTTAACATTTTACAGAGGTCATTATTCTATCACCTTAAGGTAAGATAAGATAAACCTTTATTAGTCCCACAAGTGGGAAATTTGCTTAAAGATCAATAAGTCATTCTTCAGTCCTAACATAGTCTGTAGTTTCAATAAAAGATTAACAAATGCCCAGGCTGATGCTAGGCTTCCACATCGAAACCCACTGTGAAATTTTGCCCTGGGGGCATGGTCACAAAAATGCTCCACTGGTCGAACAACACAGGGAAACCCGAAACAGCAATAATCAGCTTCTTCTTCATCTTCTCTTTTTTCTTCATCTTCGTCATTGTCAATCCCAGGCTGTAAAGAGATCACGCAGCACTGGGTAGCACACACTTTCCTAGCATGCCTATCAGATTACATTAGTGATTACATGGTTAGAGAGTTTAAATGATGGTCTACAGGGTCTATTTGCCATCATTTGTTTTCATGCTTCATGTAGCCTTTAGCCTGCATTATCTTTGTCAGACCTTTTCTGTTTCTCCCACCGAGAACATCACATATCAAACACATTGAACTCTTGGGTGGTTTTAAATTGCTTAAAGATGGGAATTTCCCATCTTGTTTTTGAATGTCGCAATGATTTTGCACAATCGTTGAGAAGTTCACTTCCATAAATAAGAAGGCAGTTATTTTACAGGATCAATAAAAACTAGAGAAAAGAAGCTTGAGTTTGTGCTTGCACTGTCAAAATTGCTTTATTATATTTTATTTTTACTTCTGCAAATAAAATGTACAGTTTGAATGAATCCACATTTTAGTTAAGATTAGTCCTTCATTGGTATGAAACCTGTGTAGAATTAGACTGTTTAGAGTGTTTTTCACATTGAGCATATTTTTCTCTGTGCAAGAAGCAAGGCTTTTGTGCATCTTATAAAGGTATATCATTTATATGAGAGTACATAATGGTGATTTTAAACAGTAAACAGGTATAAGGCATCTGCAGCCGATCTAAAACCATTTTAGTACATTTTTGAGGTTCCCAGCATTTGTTTCCTGATGTGGAATACAGCCATATTTTATTAGCCAATTAAACAGAAAAGTGAAGAGGTGTTGCCCAGCATTAAAGATTGCTCTGTAAACTCTCTCCATGTGTCTCAGAAGTAATTTTTATGAACATGGCATAGAAAGTTATATTTTCTTGGGCAGAGGTGATGGAACTGCGGCCTGATTCACATTATGTTTTCTGCAACAATTTGGTCATTCTCTTAAATTAAATTTGACAGCCGGACAGAAACCTTGCTATCATTTCTATTGCAATTATCAGATGTACCAAATGAGAACAGTGTGTCAGACTTGCCGTATTCTTCTATGTGCTGTGACTCACAAAAATATAATGTGTGATATTTTGTGAAATGCTGTATCTCCTTTACATGTGCTATTTTTCTCTTTCATCAGATGCTAACCAATCATCCAAAGCTGCTACTGACTATGGTTGTGCAGTGAAGGTTGAACAAGCAGTGGAGCCCTTAAGTGATCCTGAAAAGGCTTCTCCAAGACGTGAACGCATCAAAAAAATAACTGGTTTGTTCAAGGGTGCAAAGCATCCTGGAGGCCCCACTGACACTGTTCAAGGTATGTATTATGAAAAAATTAAATAAATGTTCTTAGTATAGGGAACAGATGCAAAGTTTGCACATAAGGCTTAAATGCACTATGTAAACTGTAATATCCACACGGTCGTCCACACGGACGTTTGAATCTTGGGTAAATGAACGCGCTCTGAACGCCATAGGCGTTTTTGTTGCGTTTTGTATCTGCGCTTGATTGAGTTCAGTGAGGCATTACACTGGCGTTGGTCTGACACTGTTTAACGCCAGCCTGCAGCCCAATGTGTAGTTTCGTATATTCACCTGTGGTGGCATTAATTATTCTCTCTTTTAGACATCTTGATTTGTAGTTCTACATTGAAAACATTGTGAAAGTTTTATTCTTTGTTAAAACGAAAATCCTCCTGATACGGCGCCGTAGGCAGGAGAGGATTTCGGCAGAAACTGATGCCAAGAAGACATTGCATGCAACGTTTTTTTTGACGCCACACGAACGCGCAGGCACCCGAGTGCCAGGGCTGAATGCATGTGTGGACGCTGTGATTTGTTCCAATGAGCAGAGACACGGTCGGCTCTCAGTCTGTGCTCACCTGGTGCCACGAACGCCAGAAAAACGCTTCATTCAGACATCTGTGTGGATGAGGCCTTACTGTTCCTGATGCATAGTAGTTAGGGGTACAAATAAAATTATTAGGTCATAATTAATAGGGATGTTCCGATCGATCGGCTGAAGATCGGTATCAGCCGATAATCACATTTTATGACTCGATCGGTACTCGTTAAACTTGGCTGATCTTAGGAACCGATCACAATTGATGACGTCAATGCGTGAGGACGTACACGATGAGTGGGGACGTAAATGTTTTGCCGCCGCAGTCACCCTAACCTTGTGGTTGCATCAGCCGGCTCCATTTTGTTTATTCATTTTTGTCTCTTATTAAGTATCCTGATGTGCATAGTGTTATGCATAAACCCCATTGTAAAGGCATATTAAAATGTTCACTATATAATGAATACTTCTTTGTGATTATTTAGTACTCTGTTGAAACAATACTTACATTAGATATATTACTGTAAAAATATAACAAAGGCAACATTTATAGTATTACTTTATCTGAAAAAACGTTAATGGTGATCAGAGAGCTTACATATCAGATATATAAACTTGAAGCATCAGAATCGGCATTGGTATCGGCCGATCACCTAGACAAAAAAATCGGTATCGGTGGCAAAAATCCTGATCGGAGCATCCCTAATAATTAACATTTCATGATGACACTAAATTCTTTTTGTATCACAATATAGAATTGTTTTTCACATATACAGTACTGATTGACTCAAAAGCATCTGTGAAATGAGAGTGTACTGCAAGTGCATGACAACAAAATCAGACATAGAAAAGTTTTAAAGAAAAGTTGAGTGAATTCAGGAGAATCAACCGAAAAATCTGCCTACTAAATGTATGGTTTTATTTTTACTTTGAATTCCAGTCGATGAGAAACAAAGATTTTGGTACTTTCTTCAGTTTACTGTTTTAATATGGATCTCGATTTGAGTTACTGAGCCCCCGCAGTGTGTTCTGTTTAGATGACATTGCTATGACCAGACATGGGGAGAATGAAAGTAGAAGTCTGAATCATGTCTTGAATCATGCCTCTTTTGTGATGCACTGCGAGTAAACAGTAATTACTGGTCAGTGGAAATGCCAAAGAAAACCAAAATGAGCAGACAGAAGAAAAAAGAACTAGTAATTTTCTTCGGTCGTTGAGATCCTATTTCTCAAAACTTCTCAAAACTGATGCTAGACAACACATTCCATAATCCCCAGGAAGATCTACAGTTAAATATTTGTGCAACGCACTCTGGGAATAGTGGCTACACAATGTTCCCAGAATTAGGTTACTGTGTCAAAGTGCAAAATTCAGAATGTCAATATTTTAGTCATAGCTCCTGTTGTTCTGACAGCCTGGAGGAGCTGAACTGGTGCCAGTGGCCAGCCCCCTATGTGCTCAGCGCCCTCCCACTGAGGGAGGTCAAGTATCTACCTCTCCAGGCAGCAGACTCCCACACTACATTTATGGTATTTGCCCGATGCCCTTATCCAGAGCATCTTACAATAATTAGTTAGTGGGACAGTCCCCCTGGAGCAACTGAGGGTTAAGTGTCCTCACGGACACAGTGGTAGAAAGTGGGGGTTTGAACCTGCAACTTTGTGTTCATCGGGATCAGAGGTGGAAAGTAACAAATTACATTTACTCATGTTACTGTAATTGAGTAGTTTTTGTGAGTAATTTGTAATTTTTAAGTAGTTTTTGAAATAGGTAATTTTACTTTTACTCAAGTACATTTTGACACGAGTATTTTACTTTGCTACTTTGGAAAACCCCCCGTTATTGAGTAAAATATTAAATGCAGGAAAAAACAATCTGCCTGAACTGAAAGGATATTGCACATTTGCAGGTGGAATAGAGAGTGTAGCCTATCATTGGATGATGGCTGGTGCTGAGCAAAAGATAGAGGGCATGGAGGAGGTTGAGGATTGCCAACCAGAGACACTGAATTCCCATGGAAGAGATGACCCGGAAAGAGAAGGAAATCCTTGGCCATATCTCAGTCAGCTTTTTGTGTTCAAACGCAAACGAGGCAGTAACTTCATCATGCAATGCAAAATATGCCTGCTTGGTTGTCTTTAAAACATTAAAACGTCCTGGACACTTTGAGTTTGGTTTAAGTTTCATATGTGCCATTTAGTAAGTCTGCTTTAGTGGCTTTAATTTGCAGTGTAGATAGCGTTTGTCAGTAAAGAAAAAAATTGGATCATATAATTCACAACTTATGCCACTTTTACTTGAAAATGTTTTATGGGGTGTTGCAGGTCTCTGCTGTGAACAAAGTTTGCACATTATACCCCTTGAAAGTATTAGGCAGTGTTGACACATTTTTGGGGTTTGTGGGAGGTTTCATGAATGAGGGACTTGAGAAAAAAGACATGAAAACAGTGTGAGATGCAGTATTATGATGACTAAATGTAAACCATTTGGGACCCACATACCTTGAATTCAGTTTCTTAAAGGGGCGATGCAGAGTAAATTATGTGTAGATAGCCACATTGTGCATCCAGGTTGGTAATTGAGAACCTTAATAAGAAGTTAGTCATCAAGTTGTTAATGATAGCTGATTGAAAACTGTGTAGAGAATGCGAGTCTCAGCATGCACTTGCTTGATGTCGCAGAATCACTCAAGTCAAGTTAGGTAGGTTTACTGTCATTTAAACCGTATTCACAGTACACAGTGAAACAAAACAATGTGCCCCCAGGGCCATGGTGCAAAACAAAAACAGAAACAGAAACAACACAGGACTACTAGTGCAGACAGTACAAGAGAGAAAAACACAAGAGCTACAAAACAACCAAACAAGACAACATTTAGTGCCGTCAACAATACTTACCATACTAGTCTAAATGAATGCACTATCATGACAGATACACAGAGCATCTGTGAAAACAGGATATGCCATAGAACAGATTAACAGATGGAGAAATTATGCAGAGAGTGTGTTCTCTGCCTGTGGTGGGAAGTGAGTCAACTCTCCAGGTCAGTTTTTCCACTAACATCCAAACATGTGGCAGGCGCTCTTATTCAGAGCAACTTTCTATTTAGACAAGTTACAGATGTTGGTGAATGTAGCAGGTATAGTGAGACACAGCATGGTGAGAACCCCAGTGTGGAAGAGTGGAAGACAGTTGTGTACTCTTGACACTCTTGTCTGTTGGACTGTAAGTAAAACAAGACAACAAGAACTAACACTGACTGTGACCCTCAGTTTTTCACACAGTGGCTGAAACATGAACCTACTTTTATCATCCTTTCGAAAACAGTTAGAAGAGGTAACGATAAGATGTTAGACTGAGGCTTGTTATTGAGGAATTGGATAAGAACTGTGAAAGTAGTTATAAGGCCACCTTTCTATCAGGTAAGAGCTGGTATAGCAGCACAGCCCTAGTTCCTCTCTCATTATATTTAATGAGCTTTTCAGATGTTAATACTAAGAAATATTCTAATGAAAAAACTTGTTCACTACATCATGCGGTGGGCTGACGCCGCACCTAGAGTGAGTCCCTGCCTCACGGCCATACTATTGGTGTACTGTACTGTACACAGCAATATGGATGTTAATATATTTTGCTAACTAATGTGTCTATCAGGGTTAAATATGACCTTTACATTACATCACATACACCACACACACACACACACACAGACACACACACACACACACACACACACACACAAATTATATTTTTGTGGAAAATTGTATCTTTTATCCATCTCTTCTTTTAGAAGCTAAGGAACTGTCCAGACCTGATGGTGAGTCCAGCTACACAGTGATCACTGTACAACCAGGGAAACATTCAATTGATCCTAAAGAGGCTTCTCCAAAATGTCACAAGATAAAACCTCACTTTCTTAAGAATTTTAAACTTCCCAGAGGCCCTGACAACCGTTCAGGTAAAGCTAGCACAAAACTTTCTTGTGTGTCTTTCTGTCCTCTGATTGTTTTTTAATGCAGTTTAGCTTATATGTTCCTTTTTACTTATTTTCCCCACAGCTAATAAACTATGATTACATTAGTTTTCTAAAAATACAAAAAATAAATCTGTAAGCTTTAAGATAAGATATGACAAGATAGATCTTTATTGTCACTGTTGCAGGAACAATGTTAGCAGCATAAGAAACATAGTGCAAACGGATACAGTATAAAGTAAAAAGTTTAAAGTATAAATATAAAATATGAAATATGAACATAAATTATATACATATGAATATGAGTATAAAACATCTTAAAAGCTTTACTTTTCCCCATTTCTGTCGATTGATTTTGCCATAAAAATCATACTTTAAGAGCTGCCTGTCTTTTCAAGTAGAGTGAAAATAAACATTTTCTAATGGCAATGACAATTTTACAGTGAATTATTAGCAATGTTAATATTTGGTAACAGGCTATTCCACAAGTTCCCACAGAGGATTTCTGTTCTAACTGTCAAAAATATTTTAAAAATATATTATATATATTATATATTAATTTCCAGATTCATACACACAGAGCTTTAATTCTGCCTTTAGCAACTGATATGACTCATGGCTGCATTCATGATGTATTAGTGTCATAATACAGTTCCCACAGTTGTCGGGACAGTTGGTTGTCATTACTGTCTAAACAAAACTTCATATCTCCAAAATGGGAACTGGGAAGAAGGGAAAAACCCTTCGTAACTAACAATGTGAGGAAATGTAAAAATAGATTTTTCGAGATCCATTCAAGAAATACTCACACAGCGCAAAGGGCAGCTGGGGGTTCAAAGTTATGTAGATAAAAATGGAGAATATGGTCCTTTAGCTATTTGAATAACCTACATTCTTCTGACCTACATTCTATGACACTCAAGTGCTTAATGTCATCATGTCGAATCTGCAGGGCCACACAGCTGCAAGCACTCAGCTCACCCCCATAGCTGATAACACTAAAATCTACACAAACAAAATACAAGAAACAATAATACAAACATCAACGAGGGGTCTGGGATACACATAAACACAAGAAAATTCTTCTTTCTCTTTCGGCTTTACCCTTCAGGCGTCGCCACAGCGAATCATCTGTCTCCATTTAGTCCCATCTGCTGCATCCTCAACTCTCCCACCAACTAACTTCATGTCCTCTTTCACCG
>JBBIGA010058371.1:0-12562 GCA_037576975.1 Alestes dentex
CCATACTTGGTGTCTTTCACTCTCGGGGACCACCACTCCCCATCTTTCCTCTCCACTCCTCCTCGAGCAGTGCTGCAATACCCCCTGCACCACTCAGAGGTCACTCCATCCATCCACCAAGCACCGACCTGCCCCTGACAGGGCCCTCCTCTCTTCGGGGGTGGGCAACTTCCTCATCCGCACCCACTCCCGGACCTCGGCCATGTCGGGGTCTTGTGCCGCTCGGCCCACTCCTCGCTGGACCCCACTCATGCCACCAGTGGCCTTCCCGGTCGGCGGGAAAGGGCGTCAGCATTCTGATGTTCTCGGCCAGGCTTGTACCGCAATTTGAAGGAGGCCAATTGTCCAGCCCAATGCTGCTCCACAGCCCCCAGCTTGGCAGACCTTAAATGTAAGAGAGGTCGGTGATCAGTAAACACATCAAACTTTACTCCCCACAAATAATCTTTAAACTTCTCCGCCACCGCCCACTTCAGCGCCAGCAGCTCCAACTTGAAGGCACTGTAATTTTGATCGTTCTTTTCAGTTGCGTGTAGGCTCCGGCTGGCAAATGCAATCACCCTTTCTTGCCCCGCCTGCACCTGAGTAAGCACAGCCCCCAAACCTTGAAGACTCGCATCTGTGTACAGCCGGAAGGGAAGCATGTAGTCAGCATAGGCCAGCACTGGGGCCCCAATCAGTGCCCCCTTTAGCTCTTGAAATGCCTGCTCGCACTCAGGGGACCAGGTCACCTTCTGGCGGGAGGCCGTCCCCACTCCCTTCAACAACCCGTGAAGGGCCGCGGCCTTCTTGACAAACCCCAGAATGAACCTCCAGTAGTAGCCCACGAACCCCAAAAAGGACTGCACCTCCCTCACCGTCGTCGGCTGGGGCCAACCCTTCACCGCTTCTATTTTCTCAGGGTCCGTGGTCACCCCATCCCGACTTAGGACATGGCCCAGGTAGCGGATGGCCCGCTGGAACAGGCGACATTCTCCGGCTGGAGCTTCAGCCCATGGGCCTCCAGGCGACGGAACACGCTCTCCAGATGTGCTAGATGAGACCTGAAATCAGGAGAGTACACTATCACATCGCCCAGATAAATTAGTAAATAATCATGCACCTGCTCACCCAATCATGCACCTCTGCATCAGCCTCTGGAAGGTGGCCGGTGCATTACATAAGCCAAATGGCATATGTTCAAACTGATATAGGCCCATGGGCGTGGCAAAGGCAGTCTTTTCCTTATCCTGGGGATGGACCTCCACCTGCCAGTATCCGCTTGCTAGGTTCAGGGTGGAATACCAGGCTGCCCACTTCAGCCCTGTCAGGGATTCCTTGATTCAAGGGAGTGGGTATGCGTCCTTGTGGGTCACGGCGTTGAGCTTTCGGTAATCCACACAGAACCTCCATGACCCATCCTTCTTTCTGACCAGAACCACAGGGGTGGCCAAGGGACTTGAACTCTCTTTTACCACTCCCCCCTCTAGCATGGACTGCAAGAGTTCCCTCAGCTCCGGATAAAGACTAGGGGGCACCGGGCGGAACCGTTCTTAAATGGGGGCCGCCGTCCCCGTGGGGATGTGGTGATACACGGCATCGGTCCGCCCATAATCCTCTTCTTGCTGCGCAAATATACCACACCACCGCCCCAACAGCTCCTGCAACTGTTAGCCTTCCTGCTGCATCAGCCCCTGCGTCAGCTCCACCAGGGCCCTCAGTTGCTCGGGGAGAGCCCCCATCACCGGCCGCACTTCCACCTCCACCACACCTCCCCCTTGTGGATGGAGCACCATTTCCCGGGGCGGCTGTATGCTACAAGGGCTCAGCCTGGCCACCCGAGCCAGCGGTCGATGAGGGGGAAGTTCCACCGGGTAGCAGTGGAGGTTGCATACTCGCAGGGGCACTCTTCCTCCACGCATGCAGGCCACCGCCCGGCCCACACACCACTCTTGCTGGCCCCCTTGATAGACCTCCGCTAGGAATTGTTCCCTGTCCCTCAGCTGGCCCCACGTATGGGAGGGACAGCCCATTTACTGCCTTTAAGGTTAGCCAGGGGATCTCACCGGCACCCTGAACTGGAGTGCCTCCAATACATCGCATAAATAAGCTCTTAATAAATAATGTTACCTGCGAGACAGTGTGCAAAATGCACGGGGCCGGCTTCCCTGTGGCCAACACCTTGAGGACAGGGCTTTCCCCCACCAGCGCCTCCCTCAAGGTTGCTGCAGCTGGCTCCGTACGTACCTCCGGCTGGACCCCTCTGGTGTTAGCTGGAACATTCCCTCGCTGAGGGCAAGCCTGGGCCATATGGCCAGCGTCCCCGCACTGCAAGCAGATCGGCCTCCCCTGATCGTCCCATTGGGGACACCCTGCTCGTGCTGGCCTTCTCCCCCGCGAACGTGACAGAGGAGGCCCAGGTTCAGCCCGCAACTCCGCCAACAGGGCCTCTTGCAGCTCATGTAGCTGCTCCTGCATTTCCTTCTGCAGTTCTTCCTTGAGTGATTGCTGGACTCCCTCTAGATCCCGGGAGGGACCAGTCCCGGGCCCAGGATTGGTGACAGATGGGGGCACGAAGGTTCGTCGTGCCTCGGTGTCTTCCCCCTCGCCCCCTTCAATGTCCTCACGTTCTAGTTCTTTCAGCTCCTGGCAGGCCTCCTTAAACGTCAGCCGACTGGCCCGCCTAATCAGCCTCTGGACCTCCGTCTTCCTAGGCCCACTCCTAAGCCCAGCCACCAGCTGACTTCGTAGGGCCAGATCATCGTCGTTCCCATCTCGGGCCGGTTCCTTCTGTCGCCACCTATAATGACACTCACGGAGACGAAGGATGAACGACCCCACCCGCTCCCCGGGCTGCTGCTGACACTTAAAAAAGTCAGCCCTCAGCCAAGCCAGCCCAATTTCCTCCCCATATATCCCTGCCAAGAAATCTTCTCGGCCGTGTCTCTCTGAGCCTCAGCTTGTAACTCTACTTCCCGCCTTGCTTCCCCTTCTAAAGCGTTTAACACAAAATCCAACTGTTGAACCTCAGATAAACCTTGGGCTCGGATGCCTACTTCAATCATACGTCACCTTTCTCTGAACCCTTCCTTTCTTCCCCATCAAACTTAGGCATCCAAGACCCCCCTACGAACCAGGGAAACCACCCCGGGCCCACACGAGTTTTCTGTGCCTCACCCATCACCTGTACCGAGAGATCCTGCCGACTACGCCAAGTTCGACGTTGTGGTGGCCTAGGGTGTCAAGACCCCAACCGTCGCTACAGACTTTTGATTGTTTTTGGTTTGCTTCCAAGTTTAATTTACACCCTTTAGGATCTCTGGATACGAAGGCAAATGGGTGACCACAGACACAGAAAAAATATCTTTGATACAGATTTATTTCTATTACCCATGGCAGTTGTACATGCAGTATATCTTGGGCCCACTAGGCTAACCCCCCTCCCTGGTTCACCCGTGAGATTTACCCCACACACTTTCACAAGGCACAACACAGCACAGCAAAGCAGCAAGAAAGTATAGCACACCTGATACCCACACACACACCACACACTAGGGAAAGGGGCTAGGGAGGATGTATAGGGGCAAAAACAAATCAGGCAGTGCCCGCTTTCCTGTGCTGTCCTTTGATACTTGTTTCGCTCACTGCTCGTTCGTCCCCCAACCAGCCGCTCCTTCACACTACCCCCAGCCAGGTTCCTCAGCGTCCGGGGCCGCTCGTCCTGATCGCGGCCTGGAGCCTTCTCTCACCAGCCCTCCAGCTCCCGCATCTGTCTCCATCGCTGCGCCGCTCATGAACCTGCTGGAATAAGCAACACACCTCAGACTCTCCACCCCCAACCCGACCTCACAGGCTAACACACACCCAGCTAGCCAAAGTCACTTCCCTTTTTGGTGGGTTTAGAGTGCAGAAAAGTCTGGGCCTCGGTTCCTCTCTGCTGACGCTCCGTTCCTCCCTCTGCCGGTCCGCTGGTCTCCGTGCTACTCACGTCCTCCGACCCCTACACACAGCCAAACAGGACGGGCGGCAACAAAGAGCTAGCGGCTAATGCTAGCCGCCCCTGCTACTGCTGGCCCGGTCTGGTAGCATCCCGGACTCAGGGGTGAGCGCTCACCCCTGCTCAAACGGGCTCCTATCTACCTTTCCTCCAAGCCGATTACTCCCAGTCGGGCCATGTGGCCACCAAAGCTGTCCGGGGGAATGCCTGACCAAAAATACTCAAAAAAAAAAAAAAGGAAAAGAAAAAAAAAGAAAACACACCCAAGAAAACCCCAACAACACACACAACATCACAACCCACAACATAAACCCCTTCTTAGTCGTGCTGGGACACGACACATCTCCTATCTCTGGCACCTTGCCTGGATCAGCAGTCTTTTAGTTGAGGGATCTTTTATTTTTCCCATAATCAGGTTGGGTAGTTTCCCTCCTGGCAGTTTTAGTTTTCTTTTTCTTATACTTCAGACGCACCACAGTAGGTAATGTTTCAGCAGCCATTTGCTTGGGTCTCATTCACTGGTTTGAATCACATCCGCGGCAAGTCAGAAAGAAGCCTCAACATTACATTTCTTTAGCCAGACAGTATGTGTGTGTGTTTGACTGTATTTGTGTATGTGTGCATGTGAGTGTTTGTCTGTGTGTGTGTGTGTGTTTGTGTGTGTGTGTGTGTGCTGTTTTGTTGCGTGCAGAAAAGGTGAACTAATGATATCGCTGTTCATTGTGGGTGCCACTGGACTGGCAAGTTTTTTCAGTAGATCAGGTAACAATTAATCCTTGAAACTGAGTGACTTTCTAGAAGAGTCACATGAACTCTAAAAGCACTTTGATCACTTTAATAAAGCTCTTTTGATCAGACCAGATGATTAATAAGAAGCTGTGCTAAGAGGACAGACAGGTTTATGGTGAGATAGGAAAGTGATTAGAGTGGGACTGGTCGATAAGCCCAGACAGGTAACATATCCATTCACACTGAAGAATGTTGTGGTTTGTATTTTAATTAAAGTGTTTAAAAAGGATTTAATTAAGCTCTGATTATTGTAGTATTAACACAGCTTATCATAAAAAAAAAACTATATCATAAAAACCATCTGCAGTAAATCTCTGTGGTTACCTTCTGACTGTCCTACATTTCCTCCTCCTGGGGAAGAAAGCACTCTGGTCATGAGTGTATAAATTACATGTGAGACAGTCTGCTGGGATTCATCTTCCACACCTTTATGTAAACCAAGCTAATTTAGTGATTTAGCAATGGTCAGCACTTACTGAACCGCAACTGTGACCAGCTTCACTCCTTCATTTCTTCTTTCCTTAAATGTATAATGAACACATTAACTCATTTTAAAGATTTTTCCCAGTTTAATATAAAAACAAAAATCCTCTTTTTGAGACCTGGAGACTTCTAAAACCCGACCGGGGTTTTAGAATTGTCCGGGATTTCGAGCTACCTAAATATTCGTCACGTCATGGGCATCTCTCATTAAGTAGTTACTATCCTACACGCCTATTCATTTCCACTCGTGCTAGTGGATCTGAGAGAGGGGCGGTGGCGGTTATACAAATGTGTCAACGACTGCACGTGTATTTTTTTGTAAATCGTCATTGAATTTACAGCGGCGTTTAGGCATTTTGGACTGCAGATATTGAGAACCACTCCACCCCCCCCCCCCCAACCCACCCCCCACCGGGTTTTAGAGGTCTCCAGAAAAAAAAAGGTCGTGTTTGGGGAAAAGAAAACGTGCTCAAATCTGGTCACCCCAGTCAAACTAAAAGCCCAGACAGGGCAGGGTAGCCTCTAGCGGCTGCTGACTCGGGACATTACAAGTAGTTTATTATTAAATTTCTAAATAAAATCCATTAAATTAATTCCCTTATTAAAGAGGATGAATCACACGAGAAAGCACTGCAGAGCAAAGTCCCTGTGAGGTGCTACCATTTTTCCTCATCATAGTTATCTTTTATTCTGGAATGTGGATAGACTGAATCTCAGGAATCCTCCTTCATGATCCTAAACCTGTTCTGTAGAGAACATCTCAGATTTACTGATATTTCCACGTAAGAATAATAAAGATTTTAATCAGGCCATGTGAGCAAGACACCAGACTTGATGGTAATTAAGTATTTCAAGGGTAAAGTTTAGATCACAGTCGGAAGTCCAACCTGAAGACTCAGTAGACTTAGAGGCTCACTGTTTGGGTAATGGTGGCACTAAAATCAGAAGAGGACAGGTAAAGAACAAATTGTTTGTAGACACACAATAAGAAGCAGTGTGCATTGTAATTAGATTTGTCTCTGGGTGGGTTCTCCATTATTCTGAGGGGGATTTCACAGAAGTATGAACTCAGGTGGGAGGAGTTTGGGGGTGATAGAGAAAGATTTTTAAGTGTCTTGAAATTTGTCAAGCATTTTAGGAGGGATGAGTAGCACCAAATCCAGACTGTTCTCAGAAGACTGTTCTCTGACCTCGTCTGAAGATAGGTAGGTAGCCTGATTATGGAAGGAACACCTTGAAGAGCTCTGGCTGAAGCACCGTATGTGGAGGAGATAGGATTCGGGGGGGGCTGCATCGCTTACCCCTGGCAGAGGTCACTGAGGGAGATAAGAAACTTCTCAGAGCAAGTGGTCCCCATTTTTAAAAAGGCGAACAGATACAATGGCCAGCTCTGTTTTTTCTCTCTGAGACTGTCCCCTGGGCAGATTTTTATACATTTATCCTGAAGTTTTCATGACCAAAACAAACATGCAGAGTGTACCACCTGGCAAACAGGTTAAGGTAATGTCCGTGCTAGTAATGACTTGCAGCATAAGTTATTTCTCTCTCCAAAAGGCTCAGTACCCGTGGCAGGAGTAGCCGGAATGGCAGGAGTGCAAAAAAAAAATCTTGGTTAATGGATTTTAGCCCCAAACTTCAGATCTATTCTGGAATTCGTATTTCAGCACAAATTTTTTAGGTTTGAAGAAAAGATCAGACTCCTGAAACTAAAAGGCCTGGCATGACTGACATTGCACTTCTTTGGCATCATAATTACAGTTCACCGAAAGTCTGTACTGACAGAGAAAATGAACAGGGTGATTATGTCAACCAGCGGAACTAGAACTGCAAAAAATATACCACAAATGTAGTTCATTCAAAAGGCTTTTGCTTTCAAAGTTCAGCCTTCAGAAATATGAGGAAATAAAGACATCAGCCTGCATCATACCACCACACTGTTCTATTTGTCTGTCCAGCTATCTGTTTTTCTGTCTGTCTGTCTAGCTGTCTGTCCGTTCTTCCTTGCAAATTGTATTGATAATTTGTATTAATGCAAATTGTTATATTTGTAATATTTTCCCCTTTGGTTCTTTTTGCAATTGGGAAATCTGTTTGGGAGTTTTATTTTTATGGACATATGTATCTCGGGAGGCAGAGTTATTGTTGTGCGTGCCACCCTATTGCTCATGTGAAAAAGGGAGATTAAAAAGTAAAGGACTTAAAAGAAGAAAGGCTGAGGCAAAAGGACTGCAAGTATGTATTTAAACACCTGGTTGAAAGGGCAGCAAAGTGAGACAAGTTGTGAACTTCAGCATATGGATATGTGAGTTTGTGCGTGAGGCGCTCATCTTGTTTGGCACAAATTTGTTTAGCCTTTCTGTGTTTCCCAAGTGTTAAACTATACACTGTGTTTTAATCTGTAACACAATATGTAGAGTGGGCATAGAAAAGCAGGCCTACAGTGCCTATTAATGATGAGGTCCCAGCAGAGAGCATGTTTCTGGTCCTTCACAGGAGTGGCCCAGCATGAATCTATCACTGTGGAGATCTGACGACCTCTATGCCCACAGTTCCGAGAGGGAAGCATTCTTAAAAAGAATCATCCTGACTTGTGCACAGTGGTGCCAGAATGTCCAAATACAGGTTCTGAGTGATAAACTGTAGTGTAAATGATGTTCTATTAATAGCAAATCTCCATGAACACTTGTTCTATAGATTCATTGCTGCTAAAATTCCTTTAAGTAGGAGAGGCAGGAGATTTATGGTATATATAAAATATCTGATGACCTGTCCCAGCTCTGCAGAGGGTTGAATTCTATCTCCATGGTCAGTGTGTAGCTGAGATAGTAAACAATAGTGCAACACAATGACAAGAACAAAAACATTAGCAAATAACAGTGTAAGAGTGACATTGCTATATGTAAAGATTTAGTGCACTGTGCCAGCAAATCAGTAGGGAAAAGTGGATTATGGAATTGGCTTAATGTTTATGCAATAAAACAAATGCAATACAATAGTAGCAAATGATATGGTAATGAGATTAAAGTTCAATAAAATTCAATCAATTCACCAATTAAACAGTTGATATTGCACAAAACACTGCTCTCCTGGAAAATGTTCTTTCTCCTTGTTAGCGCCAACAGCTCTCATTGACCAGAGATCTTACATTCTCCATCACTGTCGACAGATGTGTTTGTGATATAGCATTTGGAACACTTTATTAAGATAAATTGGGTGTACTCGGGGATATGTATTGTGGTGGGGGTCCGTTCCAGCTGACAGCTAAGGGAGAACTGACAGCCAGACGCCTCTTCAGCACCTCTGTTTTGGACAGCCAAGGAGCATGTGGAGGGGGACGGGCTGTGACCAGACACACTTGCGACTGATCATCAGGCATGCTCAACAAGGAGGTAGACAAACTCATACACATAGTAATTTCCTGGGCAAGCTTTCACTTAAATGGGAAAGGATTTAAAGTAACAGCAGTCATAATCTCAGTTTCAAAAAATCTGCAGAGTGATCACTCCATCTTCCAGTCATGGGTGAGAAACACTGAGCCAGAGGGGGATATTTGTGCTGCACATGTTGGGACTAACACATGACACCGGCATCTGGATATTGTCAGCATGGTAGAGGAGCCATCTCTACAAGTAGTTTGTGTAGCTTGTGGTTCTTCCAGGCTCGTCCAGTACACTGTATTTGTTGCAGGGATCATAACTTGGTTTGGTGATAGTAACTGTTGTGGAAATATGATAGAATTTGCATAAAAGTTTCCACGGCCATATATGGGAACACTATACTGAGCACAAAGAAAACTCTTCTTCTACCTAGCAACTTAACTAGTGTTCTTCTTAAATTTTCTTTTGAATTCTTCTTTTTATTGCTTACAATTGGGCCAATTCTCCTTCAAGGTCATTTGAAATATTGGTTCTGACATGTGTATTATACACACTTGCTCCCTCAACAATCCCCAGTGCACATATATATTATCTTGATTTGTTGATCAGAGTCTGTGTTTTGATCATTTAAAGTCAAAATTGGTCATTTAAAGTTCAGAATTTTGTGGGCAAGTGACCTTGGGAATGAAAATGGAGAAAGAAGAACGTTTAAACATTTTGACGTCATCTCATTTTGGCAGCCCGTGGCAGACAGGAGAGCAAAGATCAGCTGCATGCTAAATAGAGGACTTTAGGAGAGGTGTATCCAGAGCTTCATGACTGGAATGAGTCAATATTTGCTCATAAACGGTTTATAAAAGCATATATGCCTTCTGAAATGAAAAACATGTATCAATGTCAAAAAAGTTATTGGTTGTTGTTAAAATTATGTACACACGTATTTTTACATCTAGTTACAGAATATGGGACAAGCAAATACATTTGCTACCTGTGCAGTATGTAGGCATGTGGAGTAATACATCTGGCTAGGTGAGCTTGTAAACATAGTACTGTCCTGGACAGGCTTTCACTTGGATTGGGTTGGATGGTCTTTGGTAGCCACACTGGTGGATGGTCTTTGGTACTGATTGTTTTCTATCCTGGTTACGTAGTCTTCTCAAGTGATAATGCTGTCTTCCCGGCTGTGGATGAGAGCAACCGAGCCAAGCATCTGCTCCATGAAAAAATAGCTGATACTAGCCATTTGATTCAACAAGGGTGACATCATGTTTACTGTCAAAGTAGTTAGGGTTAGGGTTAGGGTTAGGATTAGGATTAGGATTAGGGTTAGGGTTAGGGTTAGGGTTAGGGTTAGGGTTAGGGTTTGGGTTAGGGTTAGGGTTTTAAATGATGGCTGGAGAAATTCCGTCATCATTTGTGGGTGCTGACATAAGTGCAGGTAATCTGAATGACAAGAAGTACAGGTAATCTGAGAGAACAGATTACCTGTACAGTAGGCCATACCATAGTAGAATGGATTCAACTGAAGACAGTTGAAGACAGTTGAGCCATAGACTGCAAAAAGAATGTAGCAACACAGCTCTCTGGCATACGGATGTTCATCCCATGGTAGAACAGTCAGTACCAGCTGTTCCTGTTGAAGTAACTCTAAGAACTCCACATTCTAGATTCATTACTGGCTCTTCAGGGTTGGTACAGGGATCAGTGATGTTTTCAAAAGGCCTTGTTTGTAAATTATATCTTTTAGTTATACCTGTGTGATGACTTGGGAATCATATTTATTTAATAGCTATTTATTTACTTTATTAAATGTAAAATGTTAAAACAAGTTTTACAAAGAGGTTAAAAAATGAGAATTCAAAACATTAGTTACTTTTTATATTTCTGGATCATTTGGATCATTTGCTGCTTTCTTTTTGACCATTCATAACACCTACTGAAATTAAGTGACATTATACGTATATATTTAAAATAAAGGTGAGTAACAGTAAATCTAATAGGAAATAAACTGTAATTGCACCTGTACAGTACATGGGCATTGGAAGGGACAGTTCTGGTTGAACAGGTTTGTAACCTAATAAGAATGTCCTTAGCAGATTTTCACTTGGGTGGGTTCAGATCTGACATTGTAACTGCACTGGTTGTAATACCCGTTTTCATTGTAGGATCCATAGATTTCCTGGATGAGGACGCCATCCTCTGGTTGTGGATGAGATCCACTGAGCCAGAGCATAGAGTACCCATCATATTTCAAGTTCACACACCAAATCTGAGGATTCCTTCTTTGCAGATACAACTGATACCAGCCATTCCAGTCAATTATCATGAACTCTATCAGTGTAACTGAAAGGGCTGTAACTGTATACATTTCTCCAGGACTCAAGAGCAGTGTAGTTCTTTTTTAAGAATAGTAAGATAAAATCAGTCCAGATGAACCTGCATTAATCCCACAAGTGGGAAATTTGCATTGCTATGGCAGAAATTGGACAGAACAAAGGTAAGAGCAGCAGAAAGTGGCAAAACAATAGATTAAAACTACAGAACAACAAAATCATATAAAAAAGTATCCTTTACAACTAATACAAAAAATCTAAATAGACATTTGTAAGTGTATGGGCTAATGGTTATGGGTATGTGGGCATCGGAATGGAAACATCTGTCCTGACCAATTTGTAGACGTAGTAATATCCTGTACAGGCTTAGAGCTGGATTGGGTTGGATCTGGTGTAGCTGCCCTGGTTGCTATACTATCCATGATAGGAGGTGTAGATTTCTCTGGTGACAATACCGTCCTCCACCCTTGGATGAGATCCTCTAAGGCAAAGTACATTGTAACCCCCACATGTTCTGGGAGCCTGGTCTCATGAGTTTTCGTGCAGCCATCACGAAATACAATTTAATCAAAATACATGCTCCGATTACATAATACGTGCTCCGTCGTGCTAGGACAATGCTTCACTTTTTCGTGCTAGGACAACGCTTCACTACCCAGACAGTAGGAGAGAAATAATGAGTTAATTCCTTTCCTTACCTTAACCTAACCTTAACCTTAACCCTAACCTAAACCTAACCTTAACCTAACCCTAACCTAACCATAAGATTTCACCAGTTAGCGCAGATACTGGTGATTTAACGCAGTGCACATGAAAATACTTAGGGAAGTGAAGCATTGTCTTAGCACGAAAAAGTGAAGCGTTGTCCTAGCATGAAAAAAAAGCCCTAAATCATGATTAGAGCACATATTTTGATTAAATTGTATTTTTTGATGGCTGCACGAAAACTCGTGAGATCAGGTTGGTTCTGGAGCACACACACCACTCAGTTTCAGCAGTCTGATCACTTTTGCCCTGAATGTACAGCTTTTACCAGCCCTTCCACTCAACAACAATGTCATCATGACCTTGGACAAAATAATCAGTCAAGCATGTGTTTCTCCAAGAGTCGTCAATAACACTATAGTTATTGCAGGGGTCAAAGTTGGGATCATTTGGAGGGGTCGCTGTGGAAGAGACATTTCTGTGAGTAAGATTTACTAGATATTCTACAAGGACCCCCAAAAAAGGTTTTGAATTTACAGTTGTGCTCACAAGTTTACATACCCTGACAGAATAACACAAAAACTTCTCTTTCACTCATGGTTAGTGGCTGGCTGAAGCCATTGATTGTCAAAAAACTATGTTTACTCTTTGTAAATCGTAATCACAACACATACTACCCTACACAAACTACACAAACCAACTGATGAAAGGTACACCATTCCTACTGTGAAACACGGTGGTGGATCGCTAATATTTTGGGGTGTGTGAGCTACAAAGGCACAGTAAGTTATCAAAAAATACTGGAGGAAATCCAGAAGCTGTGCATGGGACGTACTTGGACATTCCAACATGACAATGATCCAAAACACAAGGCCAAGTCGACCTGTCACTGGCTACAG
>JBBIGA010058382.1:0-12562 GCA_037576975.1 Alestes dentex
TGGTTTTCTGTGATTAATCACATTGTAATACGCAAAATTAAATAAGTAATTCAAAAGTAGTGTATTTTATTCTTAAAGTACTGCCACATAAACAAATGTGCAATAACATTTGGCTTGCAAACACATTAGACAAATAAGGACCTTTTTAACAGCAGTGTTCCCTTTAACACAGTTACACAGCTGCAGTTCAAATATTTCTTGTAAATCTCAACATAAACATTAATGTAATCAAATCAAATAAAAAAAAAAAAACATAGCTATGTGCCAATGCAGGGCATTCACGTTTTATCTAGTTCGGTATAGAAAAACAAATTACCCAGAGTCCAGAGCATTGTAGCAGCTGCAAATTAAGCAAACTGCATATTAAAGTCTATGTATCTGAAAGCAGTGTCATTACAATCCCTTTTAGTGTAATGGTTAGGCGTCCCATTACTTTTTTTCATATTATAAAGCGCTACAGGTGCCGGCTGGTTTTCGCGGGGGTCAGACGTCCTATTACTTTTGTCACATATAGCGCTGCTGGATTTTTAAAAAGTAAATAATGCGTTAACGTTAACGTGCCCAGCCCTATATATATATATATATGTTATTGCAAGAACAATGAAAGAATCAAGTCCATCTATAAGGTGCAGTTTAAGACAATGTGCACACAAGCACGGGTGTCAGAAGCATTTTAATATGGGGGTGCACTGCACTCGGAGTCTCGCGTGTTTCACTCCTATGTCACCCCCTGTTATAATAGGTCCGGTGTTCTGATGAATTATGTTGCCCTGTCGAAAAATGCTCCCTTTACGTTTATACAGTTCATACAGTTTATAGCCAGTTTATAATATGGATAATGATGAGAAATAGCCAAATAACATGCATAATCCGAGAAAAATATATTTTATTTAAATGAGAAGAGCCTGGATAAATAGATCTTTAGAGGTGCATAGAGCCAGTTTATGCAGTCAGGCTCAAATACTGAGAAAAGCTACCATGAAGCAGGGCACAGTCTACTTCAAATTGTGCCATGCTTCCAGCTTGTGGTGATTCTGGATGGTGCTGATGTTTCCTAGCTTCAGATAGCATTCTTCAAACTGCAGAAAAAAGGCATTTTAGAATCAGAATCAGAAAACTTTATTGATTCTAGAGGAAATTGCTTATGAAATGACTGCAAAGACACAGACCCCAGAGTAGTGACACACACTCATACGCCCTTGAACTGTGCACAGAAGACAGCGTGTAGGAGCAAACATGTACAAGTCAAAAGTAACAATTAAAAGAGTGTCCCCAAAAACCAGTGACCGGAACGCAATATAGCACAGATAAACCAGTGTCCCATGCAATATAGTACAGATAAACCAGCTTCCCCAACGTTCGGTAGCACTGAATCCCAAGACTGTGGAACTGCACATGCGCAGAAGGTCACGGTAGCACATCTCGATGGGCAGCATGTTTCGACAGAACACCGGACCGGGTTAAAGTCAAGTGGTGCGATTAATCTGTGTTTTTTTTTTTACACGTTATTTTTTCTGTGATTACTTGATCTAAATGAACGCGTTAATTCAACATCAAGAAACTTTTTTACAGCTGGGGCAGAGAAATTTGTATGAATAAACACAGAAAGCTCAGAGTAAGTGTGTGTCCACTTTTCTGGATTAATATTTGTGTCGACAGTCACTTGTCCAACACAAGGACACACTGGGAATGGAAATCGAGATGAACTCTCAGTTTTCCTTTTTCTTAAAAATAGGTACTGAAGTTTCTTCTCTGCGCCCCCCTAAGCAGACTTGACAGACCTCTTCTACAGTGCTAAGTGTGAGAGATGGCGGGGGTCAAAACAACAGGTTTCATTTGTGGTTGCTAATGCTGAACACTAATGTGAAAAGAAGGTAAGATTTCACTTGGCTTATCCTGGGCACATTTTCTCTCCAGCCTTCAATATAGCGGTCAGATCTCTATTCCCTACAAAGTCAAGGTGTTAGCGCCCTGCAGGGTCAGTGGCGGCTAATCTAATATAAGAACAAGCTCTTTGGCAACAAGAGCAAGTTAATATAAGCCCATAGATTGTGGCTGTTGACTGGTTTGATGTGAGGACATGCTTGAATATCATTTATAGCCCCACGTACACACACGCACGCAAGCACACACACATACACACACACACACACACACACACACACACAAACACATACATACAAACACACACACACACACACACACACACATACAAACACACACACAAGCACACACACATACAAACAAACACACACACACACAAGCAAAAACACACACATAAAAACACACACATACACCCACACACACACAGGCTTTACTTAGAAGGAAGGTGAGAGGAAAGGGTGTGTGTAATTGGATCCAGTAGTGTATGTAGGGTTGGAGGACATGAGAAGGGGTGCTTCCCATCTATCTTTAGACTGGGGAAACCTTATGTAGCTATGTGACCACTAGGTTACACAAGATCTGTATGAACATGGAGAGAGTGAATACCACCTAGGAAAGACCGAAACAGTTTCCACAAGGGTCTGCACAGTTCACAGACAGATTTAACACACAAATAAAAAAAAAATCCTCATCATTACTGAGTCTGCCTGCATAAAGCACTTTCTTTCTTTGCCCTCTCTCTTTCTGTCTCCTTCTTTCTCTTTAGTGCTCTGCCTTTTCTCATTCTGTCTCATTCTCTTTCTTGAATGCTCTACCTTCTCTGCATCCCAACCTCTCGCTTTGTGTTTATCTCTCTCGCTTTCACCCTCTAGACCTTCTCCATCTCTCTCTCTATCTTTATCTCTGCTCCTCTACCTCTCTCTAGCTCTGTCAGTCTCCTCCTCTTGTTTATCTCTCTTTCTCGATCTTACTCTCTCTACATCACTCTTACTCTGACTCTCACTCTGTACTCTCTGCATTTACCTACAAACCTATGTTGTTCTCTTTAGACATTTCTCTGTTTCTGTATTTGTCTACTTCTCTCTCTCTCTATACATCTACATGACATGACCAAAAGTATAGGGGTACACCTGTTTTTCAGGGTTTGGGCTAGGCCCCTTACTTCAGTATACCAAGACATTTTGGACAACACTTTGTGGACACAGTTTGGGGAAGACCCTTTTCTATTCCAGCATGACTGTGTCCTAGTGCACAAAGCGAGGTCCATAAAGACATGGTTGGATGAGTTCTGTCTTTACCTTAGATAACAAAAATGTACCAGTACAGCATCCTGACAATATACTGTATGTCTCTCTCTGTCTTGCATAGTGTATGCACCTCTTTCTCACCTTTGTTCTGTCCTTACTCTCTTTTTCCTTTTCTTTTCGGACCCTAACTCAAGCTCGCTCTGTTTTCTTTATCTTTCTTTTTCCTGTCTTCATTTCTTACACACTGTTAAAACAGAAGACCTTTAAATGACAAGGGCAAACAGATTATCATCTTTTAGGTGCCTGTCAACCAGAAATAATTACAGTTCAGGAAAGCTGGAGGATGATCGAGTCGATCTGTTTAATTCTAACATCCCCAAGATGGATCTTCTTCTGCCATTTCCGAAAAAATGTCATGTTTCTTCATTTGCATTTGAATGAGCCACACAACTGTACAGGTGAATATGAGGGTATGGAACGTGTTATCAGTAATATTTTCATAATGGTGATCGTATGTGAAGACTGCAAAGTATTTTGTTGTTCTGATGATTTGCTTTTAATATAGAAACTGTAGGTAACTCAGTGGCAGTAATACTGGTCATGCACTGTGAAGGTACAAACAATAGGAAGGTATCCTCATCAAACAATAGGAAGGTACAACATTGTAATTAATGGTGAAATTGTGTACCCTGAATAGGTTTTTTTCTCAGAGCGTAGGACTGACTGTTCACTTGCTGTCCAATATATAAATAAACTTTGCTTACCTTGTTTTTTTTGCTTAATAAAAAAAAAATCTCTCTGATAGTACCATTGTAGAGAGACAATCAATGTTATTCACTTCACCTGTCAGTGGTTTTAATGTTGTGGCTTATAAGTGTATATGGGCATGTAGTAGATGCATAATATTGATCATTTCATCACTGTTGAGTGCAAACAGCTAAATTAAATTGAGGACACATGTTTTTTCCCCCGACTGCTTGTCATGAAAATGAGTAGATAATGCTGATCACACTGATTCAGGATATCGATAAAATACTGTATATACATATACTGACTGTTATA
The DNA here is from genome assembly GCA_037576975.1 of Alestes dentex. Classification (NCBI taxonomy): domain Eukaryota; kingdom Metazoa; phylum Chordata; class Actinopteri; order Characiformes; family Alestidae; genus Alestes; species Alestes dentex. Next base: position 4,194 of record JBBIGA010058382.1, read on the forward strand.
TGTATCGTGTGTTGATGAGAGCCCACGATGCTAAAGGTCGAATGTACAAAGAGTCAAAATTCTTCCTACAGAGCTGAATTTGATCCAGGTGCTGAGTTATTTTATGCTGTTGCATAAGAACCCACCACACCATTAGCAGCACAGAGCATCCCTGTGCTTCCCTGTCCTTTAACTCCATGCACAATCAGCTTGTTCCACCATCAGCACTTTAATGGCCTTCATGGCCATAACCAGTGTTCACACACTGAGACTCTTTCACACAGATGCCTCCTCCCTGTTTTGTCTTCCGCTTGAAGGAATAAGTCATATGCTCCCGCACAGTGGGTTATAGTTCCCATAGCCTTAGCACTATTAAATTCAACCTCTAATATCATTGCTCCTCTGCCAGAAATGATTAGCATGTGGAGTTTATAGAGCACACTTCCAACAGCAGAAAAAAAGCACAATAAAATTTGCCATCTCTGTACAAATAGAGGTCATATGTGAGTATGTCTGATGCTGGCCACTGTACCTTCTCTATATTATTGATCCTGTTGGTAGACCTTATAGGTGTACAGTGTACAGAACTCATTTTGTGTATAATAGGGTGTTGAACATCTCTTAGCCCTCTAGACACTTTCGTACCACAGAATATTTTTGGTTGGCTATTCTTAACCCAGCAGTACCAATGGTTTGAGTAAACACTGCAGCAAAGTACCTGATACCCCTGTACTAGCTCCACATTACCATGCCACAACCATGCAGTGCTGAGAATAGTCCACCACTCAGAAAATGTCTCGTCAGTGGTGGCCCTATGGTGGTCCCTTTCAGTGATGGATGGGACAGAGGCCAGCTGTTCAACTGTACAGTAACAGATGGGCTACAGTCAGTTAATGTAACTTATTTTGTTGTTGTAATTTGTAACTTATATGTAGGTGTTTATGATAATATGTCTGCTGAAGTAATATAGACCAGACAATGCCCACTGAATCCACCACTTTCCCCTACTAAATATAGAAACTGTAAAAACTCAAGTTTAGTGTGTAAAAGTCAACAGTAAATAACATTCCTTACAGTCTAAACACCATGATTCAGTGGGTATTATGAGGTGGACTGGTCAGAGAGTGAACTACAATGGGCTTCCATTCACTTTCACCATTACCTTTCTTTCCACAATAGAACAATAGGGCCATTGTAATGGAAGTGATATAGATTCAGCCACAGGAGCAGAAGAGGGTAGCTGAAGAGAATCAGATTCCTGTTCCTAGCTTATACAGATGTGAGACATCCAGTGGAAAAGGTCACATTCACAAGAACAGTTTGGTATCTGTCAAAAATGTGCCTCTTACCACTGTAAGAACAACATCAGACACAAGCACACGGAAATGATGTAAAACGCTTAGAAAATGTGATAGAATCTACTCTCATGAAACCATGTGTCAACGAATATGAGAAGGTCTTGGTGGGGGGCTTCAGTCAGTCTTGTCAATGTTGGGCAAGATGGAGGCGAGACTAATCGCTGCTGTCAGCTCACATTCAGAGCTACACAATCCAACTGTAAAGATCGACCAGCAGCAGTTTCTGCTCACAAGCATTCACGTTTGAGTGAGTTTCCTGCTCACAGGATTCTCAGTCATGTGGGAAAAACATCCGTCTTTGGGCATAAACATGTCTACATGTTCACAAACAAGCCATGTGTATCAATACTTCTTTATCCAAATGCCACTGAAAGTGCAAATTGATGCTATAGATGAGGTGATATTCTAGATGTTCAGGCATGCCAGAGACAGTAAAAGGGCAAAGAAAAAGTAAAAGAATCGAAGCTGAAAAGGAGAAGAAAGGGCACAGGAACGAATCATCAGTATGCGGCCAGGACACTTGATGCAGGAGGGACTATTCAATACTTTATCTCCGGGGCCTTTTGCAGGACGTTCAATATTATGTGATCTAGATGGATATTTCTGGATTTGTCAGTGGTAAAACAACATTCCACCTGATGGGCCTGAAGTCCTTGGAGTGCTGTTTTCATGTGTGTTCTTTCATAGATGTAACCATGTAGTGTAATTACAGGCTAAATTACTTATTTATCACACTCAATGCCAATTTTGTTCCTGTGTGGTTAGCTCTGTGGAAACCATGGAACATAGTTCTGTGGGCATTTTTTGCATGCTGATGGGGTGCAGGGAAACAAGGCTGTAAAACAATGTCAACCTTGATGTCCAGTTCAAGCGAACAGCATTGATCTTCCTTCTCTAATGTTAATGATCACCATTTTATGGCCATGAGTTATAGTAAAGTCTTTGTTAGGTGTTGAATAGGAGGCAAATGAAAACAGTATCGTGAAGGCCTCTGAAACAGAAGCCTCAGCCTTAATCAAATATAGCACTTTCAGAGACAAAAAACAGGTCTCCTTTAGACCCATTATCATTCCTAAAGCCTGAGCCACTCAGGCTGATGGAATAATATAGCCAGTCTTACATTCTCCAAGAAGTTCAAAACAGCTTCCTCACCCAGAAGCTCTTCAGGAAAATACAATACGCTTTGGTGGTGAGGCTAATGGTCCCATACCAGATGGAAGAAAACAAGAGAGTGTTCTCTACGGGGAGGAAAAACAGGATTTTATAATCATCAATCATGCGTGCCTGGATATTCTGAGTGGAGATTGCTCTTCTGGCAGGCTGAGATAGAGACACCAGGCCCACAATAAGAAAGTGCAGACAAGACGCTTTACCATGATTGCTCACACACAGCTGCCCTCTGGACAATCAAGGTTTCTAAATGGTTCTTGGTTTGTCATCTTATGAGGAATACATTTTGAACATTTAGATTATTACATCCTAAGGCTTATAATTGCGTAATGGACGTCAGTGCAAACTTGTTAACTAAATGATTCCCAGGTAATAGTAGTCTGCCTTAAATATTTTGATACTTGCGATTTAAGAGGCTCTTCACATTCATACAATCTCATAAGGAACCAGATCAGATGAAACCTTCAACATCACTCCAAATAACTCTTTTGGCATCTTTTTATTTTTAAGAGTACAGGTAAAATTCTGAGCGACCCTGGTCAGTTTAAACATTTTGTTGATGTAAAAATAAATACAACGGAAAACATCCTTTTGCACATTTTACTGCACAGTTACTTATTTATTTAACATACTGAGGAAAAAAAAAACATACAATGAAGCACATTTTATTTAATATGATGCTTTTGCTTAAATGTGCACTAAACCATGCACTACAATTTCATTCTGGCCCACAAAGATGTTTTGTCCACTCGCTTCTCCTTTGATAAATGGACCTCATGACCCTTAACCCTGGAGCTGGCTGCTGTTTATAAGGTCAGTGTAAGTTAGCACTTTGTCAGCACACGATGTTTCATGACACTGATATCTGACACTGGAGTGTGTGGAACAGCTTTGAGTCCCTTTTATCTGAGAGACACGTCTGCATGGACACTGCTATGCCAAGCTGTTAAAAGAGGTTTTAATAAAGGTCAAAATGTATTACAGTCGTATTAGGTACTCTTGTGATTTTACTGAAAATTCATCTGAAAACAATCTGGAATTATTGTCTCCATACTTGGAGTGTTTTCAATTTGTGTTCTGGTGCTCTAAACCCATTTGACTTATGTCAAATGACGGAATTAACAGGAATATTTCAAAACAAATCTGCTCCGAACAAGCACATGATCTTCTCTACAGTGAAACAAAGTCAATTTGTCCTACTTTGTGATTCATGATATTCAGACAAGAAATCTAACGCTCAGAAATCAGGACTGTTGGTAGAAATACAAATTTCTATGAAAGGATTTAATTTTTTTAACCATCTTTCAATGTCTTGAGTGGTCAGTGCAGAAAGTAATTTGCAATCACCAGAATGAAGAAATGTATAGCGGTATCTAACCTTGGTTGGATGCTTCAAATTCCCTCAGTGATGTTTGTGTGTAAACTTACAACTTGATTATAATTGCTTCGCTAGAACTTTTCTGATTAGTGTTATCCCTCCATAGACGATTACTTTTATTGGGCTTGCTGTAAAGTCTTCATGACTGCAGAAGTTTAGACTTTACATGCCTTGGCTGGGGTCAGCTGGTTGAAGTAAAGAACAAGACCAAGAGACCAGTAAAATTATAAGTGGAAAAAAATATCCTGTCTATAGTTTCTAAAGTTCTATAGTTATTTTAAACTCAAAAAAAGTTCCAGAGCATCATCCATACAAAGATACAAACCAGGAGTAAAACAAGTGAACAAGCGTCTGCAACTGCACAGCAAGGCTTCAGTTGCAAAGCTTTATTATAATAATTGAACAGAAACATAGTGGTTAAACAGTGACAGATGTTAGATCTTGGTCACTGACCTAGCTCAAAGCCACACCATGCCTTTATATCCGTATCATAAAAACATAAAAACACATTTATTATTAGTGGGCCATGTTTTCTTCCAAAACTAAAGATTAGGATTAAGGTTAGTATAGAGTTCTGCAGAAAGATGCAATATTTATGTGTAGGCATGAGGAGTTGGTCGTACTTTCTTCTCAGCAAAACATGTATTTTGACTATGTGTGCAACTGTATTTATTTGTGTATCATGTTTGCAGTAGATGAATATATAAAACTGGTTGGCAAATTATAGAAAAAGAAAAAACATGTATCAGTAAGACCACCAGAACAGCTACAGGGTACCTTGACATAGATTCTATGTGTGTCTGGAACTGAACAGGAGGATGAAACACAATTCTTACCACAGATATCAGTGTGTCCTTTAATGAGGGCGGTGGAGACCGCTGTCTGGCACGTCAGTCTAAAATCTCCTAGGTGTCCAATAGGGTTGAGACCTGCCAGCTGTGAAGGGCACAGCAAATGGTCATACTCAAAATCTGCTGAAGTTTGGAGTTTTGAACTTTCTCTGCTTGTTTCAATGAGCCATGAGTAAGAAACTCTTAAAAATTGTAAGGGAGTGGGTGTGATTAAGGCATGCACATGATGGAGAGCAAGGATGGACCATGATGGTGTTTTTTTGCTTTTCATTTCTATTTAAAAAAATGACCCAATCAAGAATGGGATACCTGGTAGCCTACTCAATATAACTGCAGTTTGCACCCACTGGTTCGTGGTTCTCTTTATCCAGTTCACTGTATCTTCGCTGGACTTGGAAGCCAGAGACAGCAGAGAACGTTTCTGAGACGTTCTCTGCTGTCTCCCAATACACGCCACTCCAGTAACCTAAAGGTTAGCTCATATTTCCAGTAAGGGAACATTTTGACGAGTTATAAATTGGCCTGTTGGGTTGGAGGGGAAGCCGTATCTTATTTTTGGCTTGGCTTCTCTGACTGGGTAGACACCCTTCTCCCAGAGTTCTCATGTGTCACGGCATTTACATTCTCAGTGTGAGTTTTTTTTTTGTTTTTTTTTTGGTTCAGCAGGTTGCCTCATGGTTGGCTGTAATGTGTCACTTTAAATATGATGCCTGGATAGTGTCTAACAGCAAGACCGAACGTGTAGTTTGCGTTTGTATGAGCCAGTACATCAGAACAGATACAAAGCCCTGCACTGTCATAAGAAAGATCACATGCATGTGTTGTAAAGATCAAATACGTATTTACTTTTAAAGCAAAGTAAAATAAGATGAAGTGGGGTGGCTTCCAGGGGTAAGAACATCTTGAGCTGGTGACTTGGCATAGATCATGCTAAGCCTTTTTAAAATGCAGTGGCCTAATGTTAATTAGGGTATGTGCCGATGTTGTTCTCCTGATGTGTGCTGAGTTACAAGGCTAATTAATTCTATAATTAAACAGATGTCTCAGGTTGGCTCTGCTGAGAGTGTTTAGCTAATGTTGAATGGCGCATCGACAGTTCACTTCAAGGTTATGTCTTCCCTTAAGTTTGCATGTAATGAACTTGCGAATGCGTGACAAAGACTTGTAGAGTAACAAAGAGCTGAGGTTATTACTATAATGTTACAAAGAGACTAAGTCAGAGAAATGTTTTAAAAGGTCTATATTCTGGAACCTTAAAATACATGTAACTATAGTTAATGTTTTAAAAGAAAGTACCTTTCAATCTCCAGTTCGTTTAGATTTGGAGATTAACTTTCTTTTTTTGTAAACTCACAAAAACCAAGCATTTACATTTATCCATGTACTCTGTCTACAGCAGTTTATACTCATTCATGCTGAGGTTGGGGTGTTTCAGCCCAGACCAAACAGCGTGAAATATGTGCCCAAAGTCCACAGCAAATGACTGCTCACTTAGGTCTGGGAGTCTTTGAGTCATTTGGTTGATTCATCCTCTGAATATGTGCTGGGCTCGGATCAGGTTCAAATTTCATGCTTGGGTTCTCACAGTGTCCCAATTTACACAAATTCTGGCTTTAGTTTTTCTATTCATTCCTACTTTCATTACCTTAAAGCAGTTTGTTATCTGGGGTCTCACATTTGTGTTGTGGGCAGAATTTAGCACTAAGCTGGAATTGCCCAAATATTAAGCAAAAAAAAACACGCGAGTATAAGTAAGTCGAATTTACTTTGTCTGATTTCTTAAAATAAGCAAAAAAGTCAAACTATCCAGATCAGAGAAAAGAAAGATATATTGCGCTGAAATAGAGCATTTTGATTTTACAGATTTTTACAGTGTGTGCTAGATATTTGCTTAAGTAAATGTTGCTTACCCCATTGGCAGATAATTACAAATAATCTTTAGTACATTTTCAATGGTTTCATTAGAGACTAAGATTAAGGTTTTCCTGGAGTGTCATAGACAGCTGGAGGCCTAGTGGTTAGGGCATTCGCCCTGCAATCAGAAGGTTGTGGGTTCGAATCCCAACTGCTAGTGTCACCACTGAGGTACCCTTGAGCAAGGTACCGTCCCCACACACTGCTCCCCGGGTGCCCCTCATTAGTGGCAGCCCCCTTCTTCACTTGGTGAATGGATTAAATGCAGAGAAAGAATTTCACATTGTTCACACTGTGTGCTGTGCTGTGGCATGTTCACGCATGATTATAAGGGTTAATACATAAATAAATAAGTAGACATTTCAAGTAGTCACGTCAAGTAGGTCTTTATTGTCGTTTCAACCTTATACACAGTACACTGTGAAATTTAGCAACGTTTCTGTAGGACATTCCTTTAACTTGCTATACATAAAAATTCATACTCAACATAAAGAAATGGAGATTTAGGAGCATCATTATAGGAGGATTATTTATATCATATTATTTTTTATATTTTTTTCCCTCATGATCTAATGTAACTGGTTGATGAAGTGTTGGCTCAGGTTAAATTAAAACAAACATAATTTTCTCAAGCTCAGCTCAGTTTTGGACTCATGATGTGGCTTGAGTCAAATAAGATTGGAACAGAAAGTTCTCGGGCTGTACTTGGGTTTGGCCCACAATTTCAGGCTTGATTTAAGCTCTGCTGGATTTCTTTTTGAATGAGTACCCGGACGTCATTTACTTAAACATGTCTTAAAAGCAGAGTAATAAATGCAGCCTGTTTTATTCTAAGGGAAAAAGAAACACTGTAAAACGATCATGTTAAGATAAGAAAAGTTATTGGTACATAAAGATAAGTTTTAGTTACATAAAACCACAGAATTATTATGAGTGCCAAGATGTAGGATGTTGCATCTTTAATTCCTAGTCTGATCACAAATCTTCATGAGAATACTTTTATGCTTCTTATTGCCAGAACAAAGTACAACCATGCTCTCCTGATAAGAATTTTCCTTTCAAGGATAAAGAAATGAACACAGATAAGAATTTTATGCATTTGTTTTCCCATATCACTGTATCAATACTGATCTTATCATGATAAGTAAACAAGCCAACAGGACTTAGCCAATACACCAGGATATAAAGTTCTCAATGAAAAGCCAGGGTTACGCTAGACTTCTGCTTTCTGCATGTGTGCTACACACGTAACCCCTGCTGAGACTCAGATTCCATACCCAGCTGTGCCATGCGACACCCTCAGGCACTGGTGCTTGAAGAACACCATGGACTGCATTCTCATTATCAAAAAATGAGCATTCTCTCGGTTCATGACACCCTAACCAATCCAGTGTTCTTTCTTTTCATGTGGTATCATTAAGCACTTGACAATGCTACATCTGCTAGTTTGATGAGATGCAGTTTTCATATGACTAAAATCAAGTGCACATTTGCCTTCACACTTTGAACAAGTGATGGAATAACGAGTGTGAAATAAGGAAGAGATCTACTACAGACTGAACTATGACGAAATTCAGTAGAAAACTAGGCAATAAAGATATGCATAGAAAATATCAATTTCAAATATCAACAACTAGGGTGCTGGCTTGATATTTAAAAAACATCAACAACAACAACAATAATAATAATAATAATAATAATAATAGTAATAATAATAAT
>JBBIGA010058393.1:0-12562 GCA_037576975.1 Alestes dentex
TGTGTGTGTGTGTGTGTGTGTGTGTGTGTGTGTGTGTGTGTGTGTGTGTGTGTGTGTGTGTGTGTGTATGTGTGTATGAGAGAGAGATTGTATCCCTTTGTAAGGACCAAATGTCTTCATAATGAAAGGAATTCCTAGTACAGATTAAGAGGTTACACGAAATGAATGAATTAATGAATGACTGAAAGGAATTCTGGAAAATGTAAAGGAGTCGGGACATTTCGCATTCTCACAAGGAAACGTGTTGTATTCACAAAATCAACTTTTTTAGGATCATCTAAAAGAGCAGAAATTGAGGTCAGGATCAGGTTTAGGTGTAAATTACTGAGAGACAGTATTACACAAGTCAGTGGAGTGTCCTCACAAATATAGAAATACCGACCACTCTGTGTGTGTTGGAATTAAACATCCACCCATTATCCTTAACCAGAGTGGTGGGGGTGCTGGAGCCTATCCCAGAGCTCATACGGCAAAAACTGAAGAAACACACTGGACAGGTGACCAGTCCATCACAGGGCAAACACACAGACACACTTGGGGCAATTTAGCATCTCCAGTTCACCTGACAGGCATGTCTCTGCACTGTGGGAGAACCTGAATCAAAATCCTTTTTTGATTTCAAAGGAAATTGCTTATGCAATGACTGCACAGACACACAGAGACAAGAACTATATACAATAAAACAGTCAAAATAAAACTCTACAGAAAGTAAATATTAAATACACTTTACTATATAAAAACACTGGTCAGGAGGAGAGGTGGATATAATACTATAGATCATAAATAAAATTACTGCTGATGTATTTTACTAGTTAACACAAATGGTGGTTTGAAGGTGATCTCTATATTAAGTCTGTTATTACACACAATAGTAAAATAGACAGTGATATCGGTTTTACAACTTCAGCTGCTCACACTGAGTTTTACAGTAGAAATGTCCTAACATGAGCCATTTAATGATTTTTGATTATAACTGTAAAATATAATTTCCGGCTCATTGACATGAGGGTACTCCACTGGTTTCAGCGTGTTTTCTGGTGACATAAGAGTCATAAGTAGTTATATTGCTCATGATAAGACTATTGCACTGAAATAGTGACACTGCACATGATTAGATTGTACATAATAAAGATATTACACATATTTATAATGATTATAAAAACCGCAGCCACACAGAAAAGACCCTCGGCCACTCTGGCAGGGAATCGAACCCAGGACCTTCTTGTTGTGAGGCGGCAGTGCCACCCACTGGTTCTATGCAGCTGGACATGGGCACCACTGGTCACTACATTTTGTTTTCTGACGTGAAAAATAAGTCCATTTTCTACAGAAAATGCACATAAACTGCAGTGCAGTGAGTTTCGATTTTATACTTTGTTAGTATCCAATACATGATTTGGGCATTTAAGTAAAAACCGGTCACCAAAAGCAACAGAAAACAAGCTGTATTTCTGTGTAATATTTTTTTCCAACTGATTAAACTAGATGGCAAAAAGCCTGCTTTCTTATTATAAGAAATGTGGTCTTTTGGAACTTCAGCTACTCATCTTGAGTTTTACATAAACAGTACAAATGTCCTAATATGAGTCATGTAAGTCAGAAAATATTTGATGCGATGTCGCGATGTCCTTTAAAACATTATTTCTGGCACAATGACGTGAGTGTCCTCCACTGATTTCAATGGGTTTTTCTGTTTAACAAAAACATTTTTTTAAAACAGAAAAACATTTTTCTGTTTAACAAGTTTCATTTTTTTTCCTTCTCCTTTCATGTCAATGTTTCTCCCAGACTCTTCTCCACTCAGCAACACAAAACACCAAGTGAACCAGTTAAACAACAAGCAGACTGGTCAAAACTTTGTCTTCAAATTCATCACTAGCCATGTTTTATAGTAAAATCCATTATATGTCTCTGCAGCAGCAAACCTACTGAAAAGACCTAATCAGCCCCTACAGTGATTTTACATTTTACATTTATTTCATCATAGTAGAAGGGTTAAGTGTAAAACAGGACCGACTTCTACAAGCTGTTCTTAGAATAATTAAGGCTTTATTATAAATGCACAGCATTCACTCCTGTGTTAAAGGGATTTAGGGGCATCTACTGGATGAATGTGCTATTGGGATGATTGGCCAGCTACTTTAAGGTGCAGCCATTACTGAGATATTCACACACAGCTTGTAATCTCAACAGAAATAATCTGTAATATCAGAATGTATAAACCTCTGGGAATAAATATAAAATAATAATCTGCCCTTTATTTCAAAAAGACTGAGAAACGCTAGAGGGCGCCCACGATAGAGGCGTAATTGATGAACAGCTAACATGTTAATAAAATGTATTATTTTGACATTATATTGTATTTTGGAAAGAAAAAGGAATATGTGCTATATTTGCACATTTATATTTATTGATGTCTACCTCTGTTCTGCATTTTTGCACACAACTCTCTACTGTTAGAACAGAGCACCCATCAAAATACTGTAATCACCCAGACTTGTTCTGTAGCTATTGCTGATTGTACTGCAGCTACTGTTGATTGGTGGTGGTGGCCTAATGAATGGGTAGGGTAGAAGTGGATAGAAGTGTCTGCTAAATGCCATAAATGTTGCTCTTTCATCCTCTCTGGTCTTATGGTGTTCCGTTGTTTTCTTGTGTTGCACCGTGGTCCTGGAGGAACATGTGCTGTGTGTATATGTTTGAAATGAGAATAAAACCTACCTGACTTGCCTTGATTCTGAAACCATAGGCTCCTTCTTCCTAGTGTGCACTAGATAGGGAGGTAGTGATCTAGGGTGAGTGCACAACTGCGCCAAATGGGCGCGCACCTAGCGTCACAGGCGCGCGTCACTGCCGGGTTCCTCTCGGCCGGGCCGGGGTTCTCCTCCAGGCAGACAGTCGCGGTTCAGTCTCCCGGAACGAGCTGCAGAACCAGCGCCTTCACCCCAGACAGCAGGAGCACAGCCAGGGTTTCAGAAGCAGGAGCCCTCAGGAGGCCAGACTGAGGCACAGAGGGGTGAGCAGAGACGCACCCGGACTGGGGAGACACCTACCTGCTCATTTAGTTTTTCATGATTAATATCACTAAAACTGATTAATATCACTTTGCGTTTAATTACACCGTGTTTAAAGACATGTCCTGTGTGTGACAGTATCGGCGTGGTGTTATTTGTGCTTTTCGAGCGAGTTGGCACACAGCACAGCGCTTCCTGTTTTAAGATGTGGATTTTGAGGAAAGCATATATATACACACACACACACACACACACACACACACACAGACGATGTTTATTTGTATATACGTACATACACACGTGTGTGTGTGTGTGTGTGTGTGTGTCTGTGTCATATTCAATAGACTAGTCTTCTGTTTTGATTGTCTGTGATGTCTGTAGTGTGTCTTCTGTGGGAGGACTGTAAAAGTATGATTACTGTGAAAAAAGTAAAAATGTAGCTTTAAAAAAAGGACGTTTTAGTACTTAAGAAGCAGTACTACTGTACTGAGTAACTTTATAGTACGTCCAGCCTCTGTCACTCATAGTCTGTCAGCCACAGGAGCTGGAGTCTGTTAGGCTTCATTTTTGTCTCTGGTTCCCTTTGCTCTATGATATGATCCCAGTATTTTTAGGATAATTGCTCATACACGAGTTATAGCTCAGTATTTACTATAAAGTGTTTGGCTGTAGGTCGGTAGCACATGTGAGATGAGTTACAAGGACTTTTATTAAAACAGATTGTGATCAGAATATTCATTCAAAATTATGTTAAATTAAATTGATGTAGACCTACCTCTGAAGCTGAGCTTCAGTCATTTTCAGCAACAGTAACAGACTCACTGACACAGAGTGCAGGTCCAGGTTTCTGAGGGGGACGCAGAGGGAGAGTGGAGGACAGGTTGCGTGAAGAGTGTGAGAGAGGAGAGATGCAGATGCTGGCACATCATAATGGAAGAAAATGAGTAATGTAACACAAAATCAGACTATATCAATATCAACAGTGCTGTTTCATCCTGTAACTCGTTGGACAATTTATGGACAAATTTATGGACAAAAAGAGTTAATAAACTGCCCAGTTCTGCCTAAAATAAAATACTGAAGCTTCAGAATGAGACGTGGTCTCTGAGACAAATACACCTCAGCAGAAGTAAAAGTCTTATGATGTGAGAAAAGTACAAATCTATTCAAATCCAGTGGAGGTAAGTAGGTGTAACTTTTTGTGTAGTTTTCACACACAGCTGTCTATAAGAGTTATTGCTGTTATAAATGTCTTCTCCTACTGTCTCCTTTATTTTATAACAGGCCTTGTTTTTTGTCTCTGCTGTTTGTTTGTTATAAACATAGCTCCAGTGTAGTAATGGCTTCAGCGTAGGTTTAGTTGAGGAGCTGTGGACAGTGTTTCTCTTGACTGAGTCTGTTCATGTTTGTAGTTGAGTGGTTCATCCAGTCAGAGTCAATATTGGACCCGGAAACTCTGTTCTCTGTTCTCTTATATGTGGTTCCATCCACTTCAAATGAAAATGACGTCAAATTTGCTATACAGTTGTGTGTAAGTGTTTGAACACTCCCTAACAAGGTGAAATAAGTACACACCCCCTACAGAGATCACACCTCAGTATGGAATTTTCTCAATTTTTACTGCATAGTTTCTTATTGTAGGCTGTGTTGAACATACTTCGAAGTACAACATGTGCTGTAAGGTCACATTTTTGTTTTTCTCCCCTAAATGTCACCTTCAACAACTAAGCAGTAAAGAAAATGTGCAGAAGTGTTCTCTGTATAGGATGTGTGCTTATTTTCACATACAAAATCAACCAAATATGTAATTTGACCAGAGGAATCTGAACTTTTGCGTTCAACTGTACTTCCAAGACACTCTTTAATGAATTCTGCCCTTGAAGGTACTCCTGTTGCTGACGCAGCTTCTGTAATCTCCATAGAAAGTCTCTGACCAGTGAAGTGGGTTGCTCTGGGTCAGATAGGCCTGAAGTCACGATGCTCAGTGCTAAGCATTGACAAGAAGAGTGTAAAGCCCCTCAGCAGTGGAGCTACATTCGCTGGAGTGATGGAGCTCCATCTAGTATCTTTGAGTTAGAATGGAGTTTGTGGTCCAGAACTAGTCATTCAACATCAGCACCCTCACTAATGCTCTCGTGGCTGAATGCAGGCAGATCCTCACAGCAATGTTCCAACATCTAGTGTAAAGTCTTCTCAGAAGAGGCCGTTACTACAACAAATGAACAGAGTATAACCTTTGATTTCAGAAGAAATTTTACTGAAGGTGTTTAGAAACTTTTACAAATGTGGTGCATTTCTGACTGTTCAGTCTTTCTCCGAAGTTCACTTGAAAGACGGTCTAGAAAGTGATTAATATTGGTGCTTCTGATCTGTAGTTTCAGTCCCCTCTCTCTCTTCCTCTGCCTCTTTAGGAAAACAATCTACATTTGATGGATCCCACCACCGGGAGGACATGTCCATCCTTGATGTTGCAGGGCTTCTTTGGTCAGAGCTGAGAGTCGAGACTGTGTGTTTGTGTCCTCTGGCTCTCTGAGATCGAACCAGCTGCCTTCTTGCCTCCACACACAGTCACAAGCATGGCTTCCGTACCCCCTGGAATTCGCTTTCTGGCATCCTTCAACCGGGAGCAATGGTCAGTTCACTCCTCCTTTCTCTGCCCTCGTGCTGCTGCTCTCATTTGTCTCCTGTTCTTTTCTTTCCATTTTTGTTATTCAGCTTTCCTTTAGGATCCAGCATACCAGTTAGTGTTTTATGTCTTTATTTGGAATGAAATGAGTTGTATAGGCCTGGTAAAAGTACACTGTCACTTCATTTTGCAATTTTCCAGATCCATTATGCAGGTGCTTTTCCTTTTGTTGACCGTGGCATTTTGTTACAGGCAGTTTGTTACCATGGCATTTTGTTTGTTTTGTGTTTTGGCAACCGTTGACCTTATTGATCCGTTTTTCCTTTGTATTGTATTGGTTGTATTTCTGCTGCTTAATGGAAGATGATTACCTCCATTAGTCTCCACACACACTGTAGAATTGTAGCTGTGTCTTTGACGGTGGGTTCTTGCTCATTCTCTAAATATTTTAAAAGGAATTGTGACTCTTCTGCTGCCACTCTGTATGCGCAAAATCATGTCTGTGTTTGGAGAGCAGGATGAGAGACAAATGCACTGAGCCGGATCCCATGAATGGAGATAAAGCCTAGTTAGAAAATAAAAGGGATTTTCAGTGGAGAGTGAAAATGTACAGCTGAGTCCTATAATGGCCCTTAATCATGTCGCTTTCAATTTTTTTTCACAGCATCGCGTAGCGTAGTGTTTAAAGTGGGTTTAAAAACAGCACACAAAGCTACTTTTAAATCTGAGACCTTTTGAATGAATGTTTTTGCTCTTTTTGCTTCATACCCTCAGGTAATTGGAATGTGTACTATCCCTGATTATCACTGTGCTTGTCGAGGCTGCACAGTGTAAATTCATGCGCTTTGAGCATGTTATTGAACGGGCGATGCACAGTGTGGTCCTTGGCTCAGTCTTTAATGCATTATGGGCTGCACTCTATGTTGAACAGACAGTGAATGAACTTGGCAACGGCGTGGCCTTGGTATCCCCTGGAGACGTGCGTGTGCACCCCGTGGCCAGGCTTGATGACGCTGCCTGTTGTGTAAATGTAAACATGAAGAGAAGAGTTACCCTTGAGGCAGAGGAAGCTCTTTAAATGCACAGGGGGAAAGATTCAGTCCTGCTTTAACCACTGCATATTAAAAATGCGTCGCTTCATGCTGTGTTTTCAATGCACCTTGTAATGTATTCTGAAGACATTAAAACCCTTAATTTAATATAATTGACTTGGACTATATTGATCAAACGTCTTTAGGTGTGATGTAAAATGAAAGATAGTACATCAGTATTTTCATCAAGTAAAATCTAAATCCTGAAATCCTTCAGTTCAAATGAATTGTGTATTTATCTTTCGGCTCTAAGAAGCTAGTGTGATAAGGCTGTGTTTTAAGTAAAGGCTGAGTAAATAAACCCTTTAAGGAGCTCGGAGAGGTACGTCCAGCTGTCCTGCTCTGTCCTCTCTCCCTGATATCAGCACTTTTTTAGCTCAGATAGCTGAGGTGTCAGTATACAAAACATTGAGCTGACTGTAGGTATCAGTAGTTTGTGTGGTAACTAAACACTGGCCCTCGCGGGTAATCTAAGAGCAACTCGGAAAACTGGAACAATCTGTGTGTGCTGGAAGACAGAGACTTTGCCCATAAGGTACTGTCTCCCTGTTTCTGTAAAGACCATGTTCACGTCATGGTGCAATATGACGTGCGTCACTACTATTGCTCAATTTTCTGTCTTTTCAGGACAGCACCATTTATCTGTATGCTGTAACACACCCTAGGAACACAAGAGCATGAGAGAAACTGTCACGCTGCACTGAATATGTACTGGATACTGAAACATCCTGATCATATCACAATGCATAACTGTAGGCTGTCATTAGTGGTTTTTAATCATGATCTTCTACTGATCTCTTTTTACAGTATGAGTCCAAAACTATTCAAATGCCCGTTTATACACACACACGCACGCACACATGCACACAAATACACACATTTTCGCATATAATATGTGCCTGATCTGATTACTTAGTTAATTAAAATGATCTGCAGATTACTTGATTACTGTTATTACTGAAAATACAGCAAAATTAACGCATTTACAAACTCTCACTGTAAAATGATTGTAGACTAACCTACTCTATTATTATTATTATTATTATTAGTAGTAGTAGTAGTAGTAGTAGTAGTAGTAGTAGTATACCTTTTTATATTGTCATTTGACAGTATTACCAATATTGCAGTAGCAGTTAACAACCACTGTATCAAGCAGCTGCATGCAGAGTTTTACCAAAACGTTGTCAGTGTGTGTATAGAAAAGTGTGGAAGGGTTTGATGTCACCTGGAGAGAGAGAGAGAGGATGTTCTGGTTTAGATTCATGGCTTTAGGGCAAATCGCACGAATTACACTGAGTAAGAGCAAGTTCAGTAGCGAACTTTCTGCTTATTTAGAGGCTTCTGATCTGTTGTGTAGATCTTGTATTCAACTAGTGCTGAAGAGACTCTTGTGGTGTCCATTTAAGTCCTGTTTACACTGGACAAGGGTCTCAAATACAGTCTGAATGGGGTCAAATGATCAAACAAACACTGTAATAGTCTCACTGCATTCCTTTCAGTAGTTTCTTGGTCCTGGAGCTCAGGCCTTGGCGGTCAGCCGTGTTTAGTGGACACTGGCCAGTGTGGTGGAGTTGAGTGAAGTCTGAGGTTGGGTGAGTCTATTCTCAGACAGGAGTGAGTCTTCGGCGAGTGTCGATTTGTTTGCTAAACACACAGACTGCGTGCTGGGCTGACTGGAGAGTGGGTGTGAGGGACTGCTTGTGTTTGCGTGGCAAGTTAAATATCACGGATTTTCCTTATGCTGTTGCTAATGCTGGTACTGTGTGCCGTTGCCAGTGTTGCTGATGCCAAAAATGCAGAGCACTGAAGAGATGACTGTAGCTCTACAATCTGTTCCCTGCAAATATTACATCTCTGATGCTTCAGTCATCAGTTCAAACAAATTCAGTTCAGTCAAATCGAGCACAGAGAGCAGAGCATAAATGTTTTTTTATTTCATGTCAACAAAAGATGTGATAGTAATTAACGTCAGCATATTTACGGTACCTCAATTTGGCCATGGCTCAATAGGAAATTATACACATATTTGATTATATGGCTTCTTCTATTGTATGCTTTGAAGGGGCGCTTAACCTCTGATAAGCTGTAAATGTGCTTTGCTGATAAGTATATAAGGAAGTTCCATCATTTCCCGCTTCTGTGTGTGTGTGTGTGTGTGTGTGTGTGTGTGTGTGTGTGTGTGTGTAGGTACCGAGCCTTCACCTTTGTCCTTACCTTCCTGCTCTACACCAGTTTCCACCTGTCCAGAAAGCCCATCAGCATTGTCAAGGTAATTATATACAAACTCCTACACTCTGCAGCTATTCTTAAGTCGCTCAAAGCACCCACACACACACCTACTACCACTTTGTGCAGGTACTGGGACAATGAAATCAAAGCAGTTCTTTCTGCTGTATTCACCAGAAAAATGAACCTCAGAGCTCATTAGTGACATGCAGAAAGCACACACAAAAAACATCACAGAGGTTTGAAATATTACAGGGGTTTGCAATATTTATTTTAGCATTATTATGATTATAGCATTATAATAGAATTATATTGTACATGTTATTATACTTTTATACATCTTTATAAGCTTCTCTGAGCATAAAGTGGATATTGGTAGTACATTTTTTTTTTTTACCAAGACAGCATTATTTCCTTTAAAACATTTGGAAGATTTCATCCAGAGCCACTTACAAGAAAAACAATTAGCAGAGGTATTGTATTGATTGGTCAGGCAGAGAAACAAGCCCTAGTCTGGCCTAAGTAGGGCAGCAATGTTATGCACTACATTATACCAACCACTAATTAAGCCTGTTTAAATTGGATCTAGTGCTATGGAAAATATGTTAAAACTGTTAAAAACATTTTTAACGGTATGTAACGTTGTTAGTAAATATATCGTGATGCGTGTAGTGCATCGGCAATCATCAGTGTCATGTTAAATTTTTACCATTGTTATATCACCCACATGTCAAAGATAATTATATCAATTTCCTAGTTTAAATGCTTTAACCCTGCTGAAAACTGTATTAAAGGTATGTGAAGTAGCGTCAGTGTCTGTACAATATGCGTACAGTATTGTTCCACCCTTATTTATCCTAGTTATGCAGTGGAATGCTGAAACCTCCTCATTTAACTAGACATACAACATTCCGGTACATAAAATGACAAGAGCAGAAATGAACAAAATAAACACTTGAACCTCAGTTATTCCAGGGGTACTGTCCCTGTAACTAATGGATAAGGGCGTCTTCCAAATGCACCTTTACCTTTACCCTTCACCCTATTTCAGTGTGTTCTATCATTGAGGAACGCACCCACCTAGGGACACAAATCTCTTATTCTATATCAGCCATGTGGGGCTATAGATTGATGAAGTCTAAGAAATCAAAGATTAAAAGTTGGTGGAACAAAACGGAAGAAAAAAATAACTGACAAACATTTGTCCTTTTTTGATTAGAGTGAACTACATAGGAACTGTACACTGTTCAAGGAGGTTTCCACTGAAAACAACAAAGGCGGACCGCGGCACATCTATCATGGCGAAGTGGACTGCAGCTGGAAACCATTCGGTAAATTTTTTACCCTCCCTTCTCCTTCTGTCTCTCTCGCACTCTTTGACTTTGCCCTGGGTGTGACAGAGCCGATCTTTTCATGTCATTCTTTGTTCACGTACATTTTTGGCTTGGATGATTCATACATTCTTCGCATATCTGTGTGCAGATAAGGAAAACTACAAGCAGTTGCTGGGAGCGATGGACCTCTCTTTTCTGTTCGTTTACGCAGTAGGAATGTACCTGAGGTAAGGGACTAATCACTGACGTTACGCGGCTGCCTGTGACGTCGGAACTATTTTCTGACCAAAGATGTCATCACTAGAAGCTCGTGACACAGCTCTTTCATATTTCATATTTACACGCCCTGGAGGGTGCTGTAATTCTTAGGACAGAATAATAAAGCTCTGGCTTGGACTCATTTCTGTACACAGCGGGTGCTGTTTTTCATTGACCTCACTGAGTGCATTTCAGTGTATGAGCTCCAGGGTATTTTGTGTTTGTCATTTTGAATACTGCAAAGCCACACACACATGCACACACACACACACGCACACACACTCATTTGCTTGTCATTTGAATGTTGCAGAAACACACATGTTCATGCATGTACACTTCCGTTCAAAAGTCTTAGGTACCTGCAGAAATAATGTTGTTTACATGAGCAGTGAGGGTTTTTTCCAGGGTATTGTTAAATATATAAAATAATAGAACAAAAAAATATATAATTATATAGTAAATAGTGTTTTTATGTTCAGTGTGGAAACCCTTGTGGAAACCCAGTGTTACTTGCAGTTTCCATCAGAAACCTGTTTTGACTCGATCAGTCCTTCATTAAATTAAATCAGGAGCTGCTGATGGAGTTTCACAATCCAAACAACAGCTGGAGGAACCGAGGAGGAATCTGGAACTGAACCTGTGTTCTCCTCACCAGCTCACACAATATCAACTACTTTTCCTAAAAACAAAACAAATCTTGATACTTTGTACTGCTTTCGTGTTTGTTTGCATTTATTCTAATGTTAACTTTGCAAGCAGAAACGCTGAGGAAAAAAACAATTTGCATAAGTGCCTTTTGCACAGTGCTGTCCAGAAAATCAGATACACGTGTACAGATACACACACACACACACACACACACACACACACCTCTGCTGTATTCTGACCTCTTGTTGTTTGGTTTGCTCCTACAGTGGAATTATAGGTGAACGTCTGCCCATCCGGCTCTACCTGACCATGGGCATGCTGGCCAGCGGCTTCTTCACCTGCCTGTTTGGTCTGGGATATGTCTGCAACATTCACAGCCTCAGCTTCTACATCTTCGCCCAGGTGAGACTTCAGCACATAATAAAGGATCCAGATGCTCGCATTTGCAATAAAGGTCAGGTCCTCAGCATGCCCGTCCAGCTGCTCTTTAACTTCTGAAATACACTTCCCACATTGTTCTTGCAGGAAACACCGAAAACAAAAACATTCTGCTTTGCCAGCAATGCTGCAGCACTCTTTCACTGTAGGAAGCAGTCTCGTGTGGCTGGCTACAGCAGTCGCATATAAAATATAAAATTTTGCATTCATAAATACTGAAAGTTCATCTGTAAATACAGCCGTTATACACAGATGAGGGTTCAGCATTAACGGGGTCAGTAAGTACTAAGTTCATACAACAGCAGTGAAAATCACTTGCCTGGTCACAGGACAACTGATCTGATGAACAAAGCACTTACTATCGTCTTCATTCACTTTCATTTCCAATGCTCCCGCTCGCTGCATGGACCGTGGTTTAATCAGAAATAGGTGTCAAGTTAAATCGAACTAGTCTGATTGTTTGTTGGTAATTGTTCAAGGTGTCATTCAAATGGTGTGTGGCGGAGCGAGTGAGAGAGGGAATACGGAGTGCTGGGCTCGTGTATATGATAAACATTTACAGCAGTACCTTGGACAGCTTTGTCTAGATAACTTCAGTTTTATCACATGACTTTAATTTTGCATTATTGATGATGATGATAGTAATAATAATAATAATAATAATAACAACAATAGTGTGCTTACCCACAAGAACTCTTTTCAGTATCCTTTCATTCTTGATCAGGTAACATTGTGGGTTGTAATGTTGAACCCTACAGGTAGAATCTTCAGTGCAATAGGGCATGTAGTTTTTCTGATCTCCTGAGGATTAGCTGTCTGTTGTGTTTCACAAGAAATGTGCTATACAGTTACACAACTGATATGTTTTCTCTCTCTCTCTCTCTCTCTCTCTCTCTCTCTCTCTCTCTCTCGCTCTCTCTCTCTCCA
>JBBIGA010058414.1:0-12562 GCA_037576975.1 Alestes dentex
GGCGATGTGGGAACTCAATGTCTGAGCGCCTAGGAAATCCCGTTTCCTGTTTATATACCCTGTGACGCGCTCATTTCTTGTGACATTTGCGCGTCACCTGACCCGTGCATGTGACATGGAAGAACCGCTGAGAATAGAAAGTAAAAAAACAAACAAACAAACAAACAGGAAGAACCATTGAGAGAAACCCAGACTGAAAAGGGAAAACTCTTTAAGAGTATTTCTGAGAAGAACCAAGATTCAAAAGAAAAACACCCTTAAAGAACAAGAAAGAACCCTTGAAAAGAATCAAAACACAAGAAGCAAAAAACTGCCCAAGAACATCAGGAAGAAATTCTCAGGACAATTAAGACTCAAAAGAAAAATCTGTCTAAGAGCAAGTGGAAGAATCACTGAGACTCAAGGGTGAAAAAAACTGCAAAATATTAGGACTGAGACAAAGTAATACTTTGGTTTCCAAGAACATGAGGAAGAACTTCTGGGAAGAACCAAGTCTCAAAGAGGAGACTCGCTAAGAGCATGGGAATGAACCACTTAAAAGAACCAAGGCTCAAAAGAGAAATTAGTACATTAAATAAGAGTTTAGTAAATAAATGGGTATTGTGATGGTAACTGATAAACTCTGCAAACCATCGCCACATCCCTATTCTGTCCCTTTCCACCTCTCACTCCTCTTTTCATCTGCCCTTTGCATCTGTCCTACCTTATTATACCCTGAATAATAAAAAAACAACTAAACTTTAAATAAATAAAATAGTTATATTACTAACAAAGCATTGAAGGGTCCATATCATGGAAAAATAATTTGTTTTTGCTTTTTTGAATAAGAGTACAGTAACCCCTGTTCAGCAGTTGCGACTTCAGTCTCTTGCAGATTTTTTCTAAGAACCGAACTAATAATTGTTTGTGGAAACCGCAGATATCCTCCACATTTTTTTTGCCTTTGTGACGCTTGAGCCTCGTCAGCCACAGCCCCTCGTCCTCGTGCTGGTTGTTTGTGTTTGGACGCAGCAGTTAGCAAGGCAATCAGACACCTGAACGAAATGAGCCTCTGCTGCTCAGCGCTGCACCCAGACATAAACAACCAGCACGAAGACGAGGGAGCATACCAAAGAAAATGCACGTGCATGAATAACATCTAGGGGTAACATTGGTATTTTACATTCTAGCACTGTAACAGCAGTTCAGTGTAAACTGTACTATGTGAACACGGGTTTATCTTTACATTTTCTTTAAGGGTAAAGTATTAAGTTGAGTTTTAAATGAAATTAAAGTGTTTTGGGACATATTTAGGGTTTACACTATAAAAAGGTTTTTTACCACATCACATATTTGCGGTTTTTCACTATACGCAGGTGCTGTTGGAATGTCATAGCGGGGGTTTACTGTATGTTCCCCACTCCATGCAGTCCATATACTGATACTCCACATACAGAAACTAGGCTGCCAAAGCAGGCCTTTTTGATATCATATTTTTGTGGCATCACAAAAACAAATTAATTTACAGAAAACCACCTATTCCTTTATAGTAGTTTAGCCCCACCTATTTACAATACAGTTGTTAATATTTCAGCCTAGACTGCCTGAAAAAAAGTTGGTATTGTGATGGTAACTCATAAAGCCCCTAAAGCATTTTAAGGCAGTTGCCCCTATTGCCCCTACTCCACATCTATAGCTATAACTAAACCATTTTCAGTCTGAAGGTCTCTGTTAGTATAAAATGCCCCTTTTACAATAGTTCCACTGCTCTGGGCTCATGTTCTGCACCTTCCTGGTAGTAAAACCCAATTAAAGTAACTCCTTTCTTTGTGCTCTGAGGCTTTGAGGTATTGCTGTGATCTGTCACTGTAAGACTGCAGCCATCCATCTTAAATTCTGATTGAGCAATTCCCACAGTGTCTGCTCTACACAAAATAACAAAACCCTTTTTTCTGGGCTTTGCTATTAAACCTCTGTCATCTACTTCTATCTTCTGACAACTTCTCTTTCTCTCTCTTCCCACATATGAGTGTTAGATGCAGAGAGAAGGGTGATTTAAGGATAGGGCAAGTTTGTCTTGGATGTTGCTATTAATAAGAACTGTGTGGAAAAGTATGGCACTGTGCGTAAGTCTTGAGTCTTTTCTTAGGCATATTGAGTAGATTAATTGAAAGAAATGGGAACAAATATTTTACTGTGACAAGCTGCAAAGTGCCTAAAAATACAAGTTGGCTAGATAAAGATGTTCCAAACACTCAGCATTCAGCACCACCAGTATACTGATCACCGCCTGATCAACTGGAATCTTCTGCACCTGTTTCTTCACTGGACTGGCCTTAAGTTAGATGTGCTTTGTTCTGCTTGAATGTTTCATACGTATGTCACTGTGTGGCTTAACAAACAAAAAACATTCCTCTGAAGCTGGTCAGGTACAAAGACCGGTCCTTCAGAGAAATCTGGACATCTGGTCCCCAAGACTGCATTAAATAGATTCTGGCTATTTGAAAGCAAAATATGAAGAAATGAGGAGTGGCTCAAAACTTTTGCACAGTACTGCATGTATTTAGTGAAAAAAAGCTTCATCTACAGGATTAGTCTCCTTAGGTCTCATTAGTGCCAGCTCATCAAGTTACTGCCAGCTAAGTTACATACCTTAACAAACCCTGTCAAAAGAAAAAGAGGTTAATGCACAAGTAAGGACAAACAGTTAAGAGGGTAAGGGCCCAAGGGATAAACGAGAGGACTGGTTAGTTACCAAGGTGCTCCTTGAAGAGGTGGGTCTTCTGACAATGCTTGAAGACAACGATGGACTCCACAGATCTGATTGCAAGAGAGAGTTCGTCCCACCATTTGGTGGCCAAGACTGAAAAGAGTCTTGATGCATGTCTCCCTCTTTTTTTGAGCAACAGAGGTTCAAGACGAGCAGTGCTTGAAGCTCTGAGAGGACGAGAAGTGACACGCTGCTTGATCAGTCCTGATAAGTAAGGAGGTGCAAGTCCGTTCTTGGCCTTGAAGGCAAGTGTTAAGGTTTTGAACTTAATGCGAACGGCCACAGAGAGCCAGTGAAGGTTCCGTAGTATAGGTGCAGTGTGTGAGAACTTTGAAGACTAACCTCGCAGTTACAGACCTGGTACTGGGCAGGGAGGTGCCCCAGAACCTCTTTTTAGTTCTCAGTGTTTTGGTGAGCATTTTCATTCTGGACTTTTTTTAGCTGTCTACTGGACTTCTGGGGAAAGGTCCAACTGACTAGAGACAAAAACATGGGCTAACAGTACTTTTATCTGGTTCTTTCTGGATCATTTGGGACTAAAATGAAATGCCAAACATCCGCTGGCGACTGGTAAAAGTAAAGCAGTCCAAAAGCTGAAACAACACAGAAGAATGAAATTAAACCCGAAAAGCAAATTAGGAACTAAATGGAACTGATGAAAAAGTAGGTTACTACCCGTTATCAGTATTATCTAGTTTTGTCCAGATGGCAGTGTGTTAATTTGAAACAGTCACTCCGGGTAGTAGACGTAGTTCATCTTTCACACCAAAGTATCACAACAGTCTTTTCTTTGTCTCATCAGAAATGAATCATCTTCTCATCTGGACTCTACTGAAGTGTGACTTTTTTCTCTTTTTTCTCCTTTTTTCTCATGCTGATGTTAAACTGAGCTCAGTTATGTCTAAGAGAATCAGGCTGGACAAAGTCTTTTTTTAATTTTTCCGTTCCTCTGGGGACTGTCCAGCGGGAGCTTGCAGATTGCTTCGTTTTTGCTTTTATGGACAGCGACAGAATTCTGGTCATCCGACTGTATAAGTTGTCCGCATTGCATGCAGACAGAAATGCAGTTCTGTTCAGGACATCACAAGGAGGGGACAGGTGTGTGTATATTAGAATCAACCTTATTGCACTGTATTTCACACCGCAAACAGAAGAAAATGCAGCTTTGCATCTACATACCCCATATGCAAAAAAGTTGAGACACTTTCCAAAAATGCAGTAAAAACTCAAATCTGCTATTTGGTAATTCACTTGAACCTTTATTTAACAGGCAAAAGGACAAAGAAAAGATTTCAGTGTGTTCACTAACAAGCTTAATTCTATTTGGTAAACATAGTTTTAGAAATTGATGCCTGCAACACAATCCAAAAAAAAGTTGGGACAGAGGGAAAGTATGACTAAAAAGGTCATACAAGTAATTTTCTTGATGGTTAACTGCTAACAGTTATCAAGACTGGGTGTAAAAGGAACATCCACCGAAGGTTCAGTCTTTGTAAGCAAAGATGGGTCATAGCTCACCATTCGGTGAACTTTGTCAGAGCATCATCTATCAATTTAAAAACAATGTTTCTTAGTGCAAGATTGCAAAGAATATATGTCTGTCACCATTGTGAAGAGAATCAGGGACTCGTGAGAAATAGCTGTGACCATAAACCAAGGGGCGAAACTGCTGTTGAATGTGCATGAAATTAGAGCCCCTAGGCGGTACTGCATCAGAAACAGTCATGCTACTGTGATGGACATAGCCACATGGGCTTGGGATTACTTTGGGAAATCATTGCTACTGAACACAATCCGCCACTGCATCATGAAATTCTGCCTGAAACTGTATTATGCAAAGAGTAACCCACACATCAATTTTGTGGAGAAGTGCTGGTGAGTTCTCTGGGCCCAAGCTCATCTGGAAATGTGCTCTGTTGTCAGATGAGTCAGCTTGTTTTTGAGAAACAAACCATTTCAGCTTGTTTTTCGGAAAAATGGACATTGGATTCTATATGCCAAAGATGCAAAAGATCATCCAGACTGTTTTTAACAAAAGGTGCAAAAACAAGCATCTGTGATGGTATGGTGGTGCATCAGTGCCTATGGCATGGGGAATCTGCATATATGTGAAGGCACCATTGATGCGGAAGCCTACATTGGAATTTTAGAGAGACATGCAGTATGCTTCTGTTAAGATCGTGGCTTCAAAGAGTGTGTACTTAACTGGCCTGCCTGCAGTCCAGATCTGTCTCCGATTGAAAATATCAAGAAGAGGAGTATCAGACAACAGCAACCATGGTCTGGTGAGCAGCTCAAGTCTTGTATAGAGCAACAACGGGCAAAATTTCTGGTTGTCTGGTTGCATTTGGTTCCAAAATTCCATCTGTTTCTTATATACTATTATATATAACATATTGTATCATGTCCATTTTTTTTTCTGTCCCCAGTTTTCACTTGGCCTCTGTCCTGTAATCCTGTACCATCTAGCTCTTATTTTGTTTTAAAGCTCTTGGATTTTTTTGCACTCTATGTTGTCCAACCTGCGCTTTGCATAGGTTTGCATTTTGTAATGGACGCGTCTCAAGTGTTAAGCCCCCGACCATGTGAGTCACTGTGGAAGAAATGCAGAACAGGTTTTACTGATCACGTCATTGGGAGAAACCAAAGTACCAGGGAGAGCAGACGGCACCTCCCGTTTCAGGACTTTGTTTTGTCCCACTTACCTGATCAGTAACACCTGTTCTGCATTTTTTTCCTTTCTGGTTATGTTTAGTCACTGAACTGCTGTAGTGGTGTTCTTAGCGTCGCTGCAGCGCTGGACAGCTTTCATTCAGTTTGCATGATGCTAAAGCTGATAATTCCTCCACTGTGAATTTTTGGCCAGTCTGCAACCGCTCTTACTCATCGAGTTCTATTGTTATACATCCTCTGCTGCTAATAACGCCTCACAAGTATTTCCTGAGAATGCATCTCCTTAAAACATATCGTGCACCAAGACACAGTGTCCTGTTTTGCACAATGGTCATGGAGGTCCTTAAGGAATATTTTCATTTCACTGTGTACCACTACATGGTTAAATGACACAAACCTACTGGAGTTGTACATCATTTGAAAATACTCAGAAAAATACAAACACATCAAAAAATTTACAGAAGTATGTGGAGCTGAGAACACGCACTTAACCCAGGGTACTAAATAAGACATATGTTCCAACCTTTGATACTGAATGATAAGTCCTGACGTGCAGTCAAAGCTCCAGTTCATCACAACTGTATAGTTTGGGGTCATTGCTTGGTATGGGTCTCTCTAGTTTTCATCATTTCTGTATGGCGCTCACTTTGTGTATGGAGGTGTCTTGCTGAAATTGGAAAATATCTTCTCCAAAGTGATCCACAAAGCACAGTAATTCAGAATGTGATTAGAGCAGCATTAAGATTTTCCTTCCAAACTATGAAAAACAACCCCAGCCCGTTATTCCTCCTCCACCAAACTTTTGCAGTGTGCACTCGGGTGTTCAGGTTCTTTTGTGATATGATTTAAGGCACTTTTCCACTGGTAAACAGGACCCGTAGTGTATCCAAACTGTACTGCAACAGCAACAGATTTTCCAGTGTATCACAGCTTTAGAAAACATTCACTGAATCTTTAGCCCATTACATAGTAGTTCTTGTACTTTGTCTATCTGCATTGTTATTTTGTGAGAACAGAAAAAAAATAGCCTCTTTTCAAGTCAGTTTGTTCTCACATCAGAGATGCAGTCATCTTGGCTTTGGCCCACATTTGGACCTGCCATCGAGCAGCACATGTACAGAAAGACATTTATTCACGGTATAGCATGGTTCCTTGCGCTCGTGGAAAAGCACCATTAGATGATCGACAACTGGGAAACTGGGTAAACTAGATTTTTTAACAATCTATAGTTTTCTCATCTTTTTAGGTGAAGATGGGATTATCAAAAAATAGGATGCATTTTTTCTAGATCAAGTAGTTTTGAAATGTTATGTTTTTATACATTTTTGTCTTTATCTTTATCTTTCTCTGTAGGTGAGCAGTAAGGATCTTTCCAGACTCTCTCAGGAACATGCTCTGGAGGCGGCTCTTCACTGTGGTCGAGACTCGAGGCGAGGGCCCAGGAGGAAAGGGGGAATGGTTGGTGGTGTGCCACTATTGGCTGAGTGTGTAGACAGTGGAACGCAGACAGACATCAGCTTCCAGAACATGGTTACGGTGGGCAGGGGTCTCCGAACCTGTGGACCACCACCATCCCCTTCTCCGCCCCTCCCACCAATTCCAGAGCCATACCTGCTCAGCCAGCTGTGAGTGTTTGTTCTGCTGACACTGGGATACACATCTGAGGGTTCATTTATCTTTTCCCTGGCCACTTTATCAGAAACCCCTTGTAGCTCCACTTTGTTGGTTAGAAACTATAGACCATCTGTTGGTGCACAGTTTGTGGTAGACATCCTCTTGGCTTTCATCCAGTAAAAAGGCCAGTGAGTGGAAACAAAAGGTAGGTGTTTCTAATAAAGTGGCCAGTGAGTGGAAGCACAAGCTAGAGGTTCCTAATAAAATGGCCACGGAGTGAAACACAGGGAGGTGTTTCCAATAATGTGACCAGCGAGTGGAAGCACAAGCTAGCATGTTTCTAATAATGTTGCCAATGAGTTGAAGCACAGGGTAGAGGTTTCTAATAAAGTGGCCAGCCTGTGGAAGCACAGGGCAGAGGTTTCTAATAAAGTGGCCAGTACATTCAGTTAGTTATCATGCCTTTTTTCTCCACAGGTCTCCTTTAGAGCATGTGTACTATGACCCCACTGACTACTTTGACATCAGTCAGCATGAGGTGGACAGACAGGATGATCTGGAGTACGAGGTAGAACACACTATGCAAACTGCTGCTATTACTGCTAGGAAAACGTTTCTGACTCAGGACAACATCTTGTCCACAAGGCATAGTACCTTTCCTCTTCAGGACAAACATAGAAGGAAGGGATTCTTTGGTCTCTATAGACAATTATAAATCAGAGAAAACTGCTATGCCATATGGTGTCCCACAAGGTTCCATTCTTGGGGTCCCTTTTATTCAATCTGTACACCCTACTCCTCTTGGTCAAATTATGTACAAGGGGTCCTATCATAGCTATGCAGACAACACTCAGATCTACTAGGTCTTTCACCGAAGGACTTCAGCCCTATAGATTCGGAGATAGTTCTGTTTGAGAAAGAAGATCACAATACAGTGCATATCTGGAATCTAGGTTAATAAAAACTACCACCCATGCCTAAAACCTCGGTGTAATCAAGGATAGGGATCTTAGTTTCATTGATCACATTAAAGATGTAACTTAATCAGCAGTCAGGCATCTGAAGAACATAGCTTAGAGGTTTTGTGTCAAAGGAAGATTTGGAGAAACTCAGCCATGTCTTTATATCCTGCAGGGTTAACTATTGCAGTGCTCTTCACAGTGGCTTCTGCAAATAAACCATTAGACAGCTACAGCTTATTCAAAATGCTGTTCTAACAAAAACCAAGAAAAGAGCACATTACGCGAATCTTCAGGTCCTTATTGGCTTCCTCAAAGAACACCATTACACAACTACATTACACAGCTTATTCAAACTCAGCTTTAATGAGTCCAGGCATGCAATTGGAGCCACAAAATTCTTCTACCAGCTTTCTGTGTGTCTTTGCTGAACTGGTGAAATGTTTTCTTACTCCCAAACATAGGAGGTGGAGCTTTATAAGTCACAGCAGCAGGAGAAGCTGGGACTGACGGTGTGTTACCGCACAGATGATGAGGAGGATCTCGGCATCTACGTGGGTGAGGTGAGGAGAAATTTAGGACCAAGTCATTAAGATCTGAAATGCTCTGAGACAAGTATAAGTAGTGAACCTACGTTATTTACTTTATTCACTTTTTTGAGAGGTCTTGCCTGCCCAAAAAAAAGTCCTAAGGAAACAGGGTGTGATCAAATTGGCATATTCTTAGGTCCTGTTGGAAAAGCACCTTGAATGTCTCCTCATGAGGCTGAATGTAAGGTGTGTGTAATGATACATCAAGGCAAGAGAAGTGATCTAAAGCAGAATATAGTCTGGAGTTTTATATTTTGTTCAATTAATACATTTACGTGTGTTAGTCATGATGTGAACCAAAGATAAACAGACTCATAAGAGACAAACCTTCCAAATTACAGTACTGTGCATAAGTCCTGAGTCACCCCCTCATTTCTTTATATTTTACTTTGAATCACCTTGTTGGTGCAAAAATACTACTTGATGCCAGTCACTGGCCTGAATGTCTGGAATCATCTGCACCTGTTTCACTGGTTCAGGCCTTAAGTTAGATGGCTTTTTCTCTCAGTGTTTCTTCTTCATTCTCTCCAGGAGTTTCCTCTTTTGAACCTTGGTTCCTCTCTGTAGTTCTTCCTTATGCTTTTGGGGAGTTTGTACTTTTGTGCCTTGTTTTTTCTATGTGGTTCTTCCTCATGATCTTAAAAAATGTCTCCTTTTGAGTCTTGTTCCTCTCAGTGATTCTTTATTCTCTCTGGGAGTTTCTCGTTTTGAACCTTGGCTTCTCTCTGTAGTTCTTCCTTATGGTCTTTGGGAGTTTGTGCTTTTGAGCATTAGTTTGTCCTTTTGAACCTCTCAGTTGGTCTTGAACCCTGGTTCCTCTCTGTAGTTCTTCTTCTTGTTCTTAGGGATATTCACTGTTGTAGTTTATTTTTGAACTTTGTTTTTTGTCAGTGATTCTTCCTGATTATCTTAGAGAGTTTCCCCTTTTACTTTCAGTTCCTCTCAGTAGTTTTCCACTATGGTCTCAGAGTCTCTCCTTTTAAACCTTGTTTCCTCTCAATGGGTCATACTAGTGCTCTATGGGAGTTTCTCCTATTGAGTCTTGGTTTTTATTCTTCATACTTTCAGAGAGTTTTGAGTCTGGGGTCCTCTCAGCTCAGTCTGGACTTAAGATGATAACTGCTGTAGGAGGTGCTGTACAAATGAAACTGCACTGACTGAAAGACTTTTTATGCTTTAGACATTACAGGGATCTATTTTCTAAACACCTACATTTTCTCGGTAGGTCAACCCAAACAGCATTGCTGCTAAAGATGGCCGGATCAGAGAGGGGGACAGAATACTGCAGGTACGGATCAGCAGGTTCTTAGTATTAACCTTCAGCAGACGCTCAGCCTAATCAAAGAGCCAGTCAGAGAGCTGCAGTGGTGCTGAAGTGGATCTCAATGTGTGTCTAGATCAATGGGGTGGACGTGCAGAACCGGGAGGAGGCTGTGGCTATTTTGACCAGAGAGGACAGCACCAACGTCTCGCTACTTCTGGCCAGACCTGAGACTGAGGTGAGACCAGATCACACTGAACAGGCAGGGTGGGGCGAGGCTTATGAATCAGGGCACAGAGAGAGAGCTAAATAAAGAGAAATAGGGAAAGACAGAAGAGAAAGAGAAAAGAAAAATAAGAGAGGAGAAGAAAAGAGAGAGAATAAAAAGCCAAGAAAGAGCAAGAAAGGGGGATGAGGGGAAAAAAGAGAGAAAAAAAGAATAAAGGAAGGAGAGTGAGCGAGAAATAAAGAAGACATACTCAGTGAACACACGAACACACACACACACACACACACACACAGTAAACACACTAAGTGAAGATGTGTGTTACAGATGAGCGAGGACAGGAAAGGTTAGAGCAGGACAGAAAGAAAGACAGATGAGGGGGAGAGAGAGAAAAAAAGGAAAAAAGACTGGAGGAGCCAGGGACACTGGGGAGGAGTACTTGTAGGCATGTATTCTGTCTGTGACTGTGTGTGTGTCTCCTTTGTTTCATTCAAGGTCACACTCTGAACACACACACTGCAGAGAGACACTGCAGAGGGTAGAGAGATATTGAGAGAGAGAGAAGGATGAGAGCAAGAAAGAGGAAAAAGTAAGAGGTGAGGAGAGAAGGAGAGAGAAAGAAATGTAGAGACAGAAAGAGGGAGAAAGGGAGGGAGAGAGAAAAGAAGAGAAGAAAAGAGAGGAGAGGGGGGCATAGAGAGTTTGGCTGTTCAAATATAATCAGAGTTAAATGGAAAAACACTCGGCGCATCGCCTCAGAGCCTCTTCTGTTTAATCAGTCGCACTTTCACTCAGATTCATCACATTTAACTCCCAACACACACACACACACACACACACACACACACACACTTCATGAATACAAATAGAGCACAAAGCAGACACACACCCACAAGCTCAGAAAGAACTGAAACAATAGGAGAAAAAATGGTCCCTTAATGAAGTGGCATATAAAATAACCGGCCTTGGAGGGTTGAGGCACAGTCTTGGTTTAGGTACAGTACTGTGCAAAAGTCTTGAACCACCCTTCATTTCTTCATAATTTGCTTTGAATTTCACCTTTTTGGTGCAAGAACACTACTTTCTGTCTTATCTTTGTCATATTGCATAGAGTAAATAAAAGAAATGGGAACAAATGTTTTACTGCGACAGACTGCAAAGTGCCTAAAGATACACAGTGTCTAGACAAAGGTGTTCCAACCATTTAGCACCACCAGTATACTGATCACCGCCTGATAATCTGGAATCATCTGTACTTGTTTATTCACTGGTTCAGGCCTTAAGTTAGATGGTCTTTGTTCTGCTTGAATGTTTCTTCCGTAGGTCACTGTGTGTCTTAACAAACAAAAAACAATCCTCTGAAACTGGTCAGGTTCAGAGACTGGACTGAAAATGAGTCTTTGAAAGTCCTCCAGGAAGCCCAGAGAACTGTTCTTCAAGACTACATTAAAATACAAGAAAGTCTGGATCTCTGGAAGCAAAATATGAAAAAAATGAAGGGTTTGTTCAAGATTTATCACAGCAGTGTGTATGTCCAAAGGAGTTTTACTGTCATGAGTTTGTATTTAGTGCTGACCAGTTGTGGCTGGATCCCTGTGTTAACAAGTCCTGGTGTGAAAACTTCCTGTCCGTTTTATTTTTCTGTGCCTCTTTCTTTGTCTTTCCCGTTTCTCTCTGTCTTTCCCTTTTATTTTTCTTATTTCTGGGTCTCTCTGTATTTCCCTCTCTTTCTCTTTCACTTGAATTGCATTCGTCTTTTATTTTTTGTGTCTCTCCCTCTGAGACAAGAGGATATATCTAGGTCTTGGGGTCAGCAGTGTGCAGGTGAATGTGTGTGTGTGTGTGTGTGTTTCAGGGGCTCCAGATGGTGTGTGTGTGTGTGTCTGCGGGCAAGTGTTTCCCAGCACAGGTGGTTCAGTAAAGAATCTCTTGCTGTTTAAACGTCCAACAGCAGATGGGAAAAGACATCCCACAGTTACTTACAGGAAGATTATGACTGAGAGCTCAGCCAAACGCTGCCCTCTGTTGTTCAAGAAGAGATCACACTGCTGTTAGAAGCACTATAATATGTATTTTATATTAATACTAGGGATGCACTGAAATGATTTTTTTGGACCGAAACCGAAAACCGAAAATGAGGAAACACTTGCCCAAAAACCAAAACCGAAAGAAATTATTATTATTAAATTATTAAAAGAATACATCTGTTACAAAACTAAGAAAATATTTATTTAGCATTCAAACAATGCACAATATAAAATAACATTTGAAACAAAATATTTTACTTGGCCTAAGGGCGTTTTCACATATAGTCCTCTTTAAAAGAACCGAACTCAGTCCTCTAGAAGTGGTCCAAAAAGTGGACAAACAGAAAGGTAACTCAGCTCTTTTTCTGTTCACAGTGCGAGTTCACTTGAAAGGGACTCGGTTCTCTTTCTGCTCCTCTTCAGCTCAGATGGAGCCTCAGTTCTTTTTCTGTTCACACTTTAG
>JBBIGA010058444.1:0-12561 GCA_037576975.1 Alestes dentex
CAGCCAATCAGCAGCAAGGAGAAATAAATAACGCTCTTGGATTGGCTACTTTCAAACCTCCCGCCTCTGAGTACAGCTGACTGTGACGTCCGGGACTCTCGGCCACGCCCCCTCGTCCTCGTGCTGGTTGTTTAGGTTTGGGCCACGCCCCCTCGTCCTCGTGCTGGTTGTTTATGTTTGGACCATGCCCCCTCGTGCTGGTTCTGCAATGGACTGAAACCGCGACTGCTGATCTGCGTGAAAGTGGGGGGGGTACTGTATTCTGCTTTTCAAATGGGATGCTGTGTTTTCAAGTAAAATTAAAAATAATGGCAAAGTCATTGTACACCCTCTTAATACTGAAATGTACATCATTTACAAATCTCTTGTCTAATTTCCACTGCAGAACTAGTTCAGCAACTGACATCTTTTCACTATTTACGTATTTCTGCTTTGACTTTACAAACCAGTGTG
The DNA here is from genome assembly GCA_037576975.1 of Alestes dentex. Taxonomy (NCBI): domain Eukaryota; kingdom Metazoa; phylum Chordata; class Actinopteri; order Characiformes; family Alestidae; genus Alestes; species Alestes dentex. Next base: position 454 of record JBBIGA010058444.1, read on the forward strand.
AAGTAAACATGTTTTTATCACCGTTTCTCTTTGTCAGTATCATTCAAAATATTTGGTAAATGTTAGATTTTGTAAACCAGCTATTCAGTTTTTGGACCAAAAGTTGGAAATAAATGCACAATTCAAACTATATGCATTTCTATAAGAAAGTGCGAAGTGTGATTGCGTAGTTGCTGTAAAACCAGTGTTTGGAGACACAAACATTGGGTTTATGGCTAGAAAAAAGTTTGCTTGAAAAATTTCTTACACCGTTTGAACCGCTGGTCTTCTGATTCGGAGGCTGGTTGTTCACAGGCTCTGACCACTCCACCTATGGTTAAGGACAGATGAGTGCGTAGTGGCATTCACGTGCTGCTTATATTTAATTAATCCAACAGTGACATACTTTTTTTTTAGAACTGACCTGAGACCTGTTTAAGAGTGCTGTTTGTTTTGCTCTGAGTTTGTATTTCTCTGCTTTGTGTTGCTTTGCGGCCGCCATATCTGTGATATCACAGACTCTCTCTCTGACACACGTTTTGAAGGCGACTCAACCACAAAAGTCCATTTTTTAAACAATCAATTCCCCTGATCAACTGATTTATCAAGTTATATGCACGCACATCACATAGGATATTAACAGACATTTTAACATGCCAATATTTCAAAGACTGTAGGAGGAGAAGAGAATAGAATAATAATAATTTTAAAATAATAATAATAATAAAACCTACATACAGCACAAGAATGAAATGTTTCACTCCACAGACATGTGTCCAGATTAGAGTAAGATACAAAACTAGTACCGGTGAACAACCCAGTGATACACAGTAACCCACTGAATAAAATCAGTGAAAATCTATTTGTGTGTTGAATAGGAAGACTTAAGGCAGAATTTATTTGCAGTGTCCAACAACAAGTGAATATTTACATCTGAAATAACTTCGGGTAGTCAGTAATGGGCTTATGCAGTAGATAGTGTACACATACATGCAGCTTTCCTGGTGAGATAATGAGCAAAGTAACACGAGGTTTGTGAAATTCTCGGATGACTGAAGAGAGAAATGCAGAAGGAGATCAGTGAGTCTTGCTCTGGTCTTGCAGTAGGCTGATGCATTATTCTGCCTTTTTATGTCAGAATGCTGAAAGCTGTGAACAGTGCAGGATGTTCAGGAGTCCTCACAGTGAAGACCCCGCGGGCTGTTGCCACTGGCAGTCGTTATTTTTTCTAGTCCCGTCCCTGTGCCCTCGCTACTTTCCCCACCACTTGGGGGACTACTTTAAAATTCATCTGTGAATACTTTCAAACTTCTACATGTCAATCCTAAAAGGAATCTGGATATCTACGATCCCCCAGAGAACCAAGGCCATGCAGAGATAAAGACAGAGACAGAACATCCACAGAAAATGGCCGTGATGGTGTAAAGGTATCATCTTCCCAGCAGGCTTCTGGTCTGTGGTTTGGCTGAAGTGGCGGGTTCAGGCTGGTAATGACAGTGGAGCAACAGAAGCCAGTGTTTATTGCCTTCACCTCGAAGAGATGGTAGAAGCACCTACACAGAAGCTCCTGCTGATAATTGTAGCCTTCCACTCTCACGCCCATTTTCACGCTGAACTAGGAGGGGAACAGAAATTGGAGGTAGTGGAGAAGATTGTAGAGAAGAGGTTGAATTTGTACGTGTGCTAATCAGCTAATGTGTGGCTGTGAGCATCTCTTCAGAACGGTTGCTGGAGCAGTTTGTGAGAAATGTATTGTCAGCAACTGTTCATAACCTTTCAAGGGAACTGTTAAATGTAAGATTGTTCTGACAGTTCAAGGTATTTGTTGTGAAATGCAGGGCTCCCACGGGTCAGGGAATTTCTGGAATATCAGGGGATTTCAGTAAAGGCATTTCCAGACAGGGAAAGTCAGGGAGTTTGATTTGGGTGCCAAGTCAGAGAATTATCAGGGAATTTTGTTACTAGCATATTGTGCAGTAGCCGAAACCTGAGGTGTATTTACACGTCTTTGTTCCCAGTGAGTGTCTTCTGTTTTGCTCAAAACCTCTCCCGCTCTAAAAATCTGCAACATTCTAGAACGCAAAATCTTTGCAAAGTCTGTGTCGACATATGGCTTTACACTCACTAACTTACCAGACATGCCAGGCGAGTGTAAATTTCAAGATATTTGGCTTGAAAATGAAGAATTTAAGGACTGGCTCACCCAAAATGATGATGACAGAAGAGTAAGATGCAAAGTATGTAAATCGGTCGTACTTCTCTCCAGTATGGGAGAGCGTGCATTTACGAGCCGCGCGACTGGGAAAAAACATGTTGCGAAGATGAAGACCCTGAAAAAGTCCACCTCGTCTCAACTTCCATCACTGCGCTTCTCCAGTCGTCCACATCAAGCAGCTTTGTAGTATATAGAGCTGCTTTGTTCAGAATGGCCCATTTACTGGCCAGTTCTAGATAAAACATGCATGTAGAGGATGTCAGAGATGGAGTTCAGGTTCTGTTATGGTCCAGAGATGGAGTTGAGGTTCTGGTCTGGTCCAGTCAACACGCCAAGCTGCCTATATTCAACAACAGTGACGTAAATGCAGTTTTGAATTCTATAACCCCTTTAAATGCCCTTTTCTGCTCAGCATCCAAACGTTATATTGGCCATTTCTTTATATGGGAGGTCATAGAAATTCTGCTTTTTGGAAAAGTAATGGAAAAGTCAGGAAATTTTAAGGGTGCTTTCACACCTACAGCATTTGGTGCACACCAAACGTGTTTGGTCCGTTGGTTCGGTTCGTTTGCGTTGATGTGAATGCAATCTCAGTACTTTGGTGCGCACCAAATCAATCGACCTGCCTGAAGGGGTGGTCTCGGACCGCTTTATCCGCTCTACGTTGGTATGGTTCGTCTGGTGTGAAAGCATTATGTAGTTTAATGCATTATGGGTATCCAATGGAATACCCGATGGATCTGCAGGAAGATCGCCGGCTAGTAACGAAATGAATTTTCTGAAAATAGTCTGTTTCCGGTGCCGATGGTCTTCACGATCTATTTTGTTTCGTTTAGAACTCTGCATATGTGAAAGCAAACCGTACCCACGTCTGTTTACTACATTGTAACATTTTTCTGACTGGTGTGGACTAAAGCAATCAAACTATAGGTGTGAAAGCACCCTAAGTCTGACTTAGGGTGGGAACCCTGGAAATGGTGGGTTTGACCAGCATACACTATATGTGCAAAAGTATCCAGACTCCAGAAAGTGAATTCAGCTACTTTACGCTCACCCACTTCTCACCCAGATGTTCAGTTGCACACACCTTGTGTAAGCTCTGTAGAAAAGCTCTGCCAATAGAAGGGGCTGATCTGGAGCATGCTTCTAAACCTCAGGCTTGGGTGCGGAGCAGTTTAACTGCGTTCTCTGACCATCGAATACCTTTGAGATGAGCTGGAGTCGTTTGTGATCCAGAGCTAATCTATTCAGCATCAGTACCTGACCACACTAATACTCTCGTGGCTGAATGTCATCAATCTTCACAGCAATCTTCAAGTATCTAATGTACTGCCTCCTCAAGAAAGTAGAGACACTTTTAAATTCTTGGTGTATTAAAGGGAGAGAAGAATGGATCTGGTAGCACTGAGCTCATATAAATCACGCAATCTTCGTTAGTGGACTAATCTGTAATTAGTCCACAGAGTGGTTGGCAGCCCTTTTCCTGTGGAAGTGATGGAAACAGCGCTGGGTGAATTACTATGGGCAAAAAAGTTACCCCAGACCCCCCCGCCCCCAGTGCCCATGACTGAATCTACTTGATTCGTGTGTATTTCAAAATATACTAGATCAAAGTACAATGCATCAAGATGTGTCGACATGTTGATGTATTGTACTTTGATCTACACATAAATCAGCTAAATGCAGTTTCATTACGTAATTAGTTGGGGTTGGTGGTGGAGGTCTAGTGGGTAGGATACTTGCCTCTGGACCAAGAGGTCATGGGTTTGAATCCTACCTTCAGCACCACCACTGGGTTCCTGAGCAAGACCCTTAACCCCCAGTTGCAGGGAGACTGCCCCCTGTAGTTAGGGAATGGAAGTCACTTTGGATAAAAGCATCTGCTAAATGCCATGAATGTAAAAATCTGAAGAAACTCTTGTCTTTTCTACAAATATATAAATCTCAAAGACTGAATTTCTGTGGTCAAACTTTGTTAGACAAAAATCTGCAATATTACTGTTGTTTGACATGCAGTTGAGTCTCTCTCTCTCTCTCTCTCTCTCTCTCTCTCTCTTCCCGCCCTCTCTTTCTCCTGTGGTTGACCAGGGCTGTCTTTGATCTTTCCATCACCTTATTATTATGACCACAGGCAGTGTTCATCTGTTTCTGCAGGAGCGACGTGTCTTTAAACTGTACCCCTACTCAGCGCTCCAATCAAAACATTAGACTCCAGACAGTCTCTCTTTCTCTCTGTCCCTCTCCTCCCTTTTTCCTTTTTCTTCCTATCTTCCTGCTGTGTATTTACTTATTTTTACTGTATATCTACCAAATAACCACGTACGTCTTTCTTGCTGTTTTAAAGCTGTGGTGCCAAACTATTATATTATATCTTATGTTTTTATTGGACCGGATGCTGGTTGTGGGTGGCACCGTCTTGATGTTGAGCTTTTATGGATAATGTTTTCCACCCAAAGCACAATAACGAGGGAGTTTAGTTCACTACACTGGGACCTTTTGTCCACATTCTGTATTTCACTATTATGTTTTAATATTATGTTCAATTATGTTTTAATAATCAGAGCCTTGGTCTCATTCAGACACAAAGCCCATTTACCCGTTTTTAGATTACAGTAAGGTAAATAAGCCAATGAAACTATTACACACTGGCCTGCTGCACCCACTCACCTCAGCTGTCTGGGTTCTTTCCATCTCATTCGCTCTGAATCTTATTCGCTCTTTTTTACAGAGGGCTAACGTGCCCATCAGCTTTTGCCCAGCAGACAGAAACAAAGGAAATTTGAGCAGCTGCTCCAGACATAGCTCAGATATTTTCAGAGTGAACATTTTCCCTGAGAACTGCAGTTTAGACCTTTCCCATGATATTAAGGTGAAGCAGAAATGGCATTAAGATCAACACAGACAGCAATAGTAGTAAAAGCCTTCTATTTTGAATAGCTTGTTAGCGAATTTTATTTATTATCTTGTTTATTTACTTTTTTACACTTTTTTTATCTTGGTTGTTTTCTGGCTGAACCATGAGTATGTTAGCGTTATGTGGCAGAAAAGATGCATTTTATGTTTTCTTTCGTGCATTAGTTGTTGTTCCAGACTGTTTTGCCGTGGACTTGTTGCACTAAGTGCCGCTTCATGAGAAGGCAGTGCCCTCTGGTGGCTCAGGGGAGACAATGACACGGAGTTCAAGGACAGTTCAAGATTTCAGACGTCGGAGTTTAAACATCTCCAGCTTCATTTAAACGTTTACAAAAAGTAGACCCTCCTGTTTTGTGTCCTGAATGTCTCAGCTGACGTAGTAACCTACGTATTACATAACCCATGTGGGATCAGAAGCTTGTTCTCTGTAAACTGTAAAGCATTCTTTTTCCTTTTTTTCAGTCACCAATGTTGTGGAGATGCACCCTCGTATTATTAACGTGATCCTGCCTGAGCAGCGAGGTCACCTCTTGCAGCAGTTGGGCTACATCCTGGCCACGCTGCTCCTCCTGGCCCTGGTCGCGCTGGCCCTCGTCCTCCTCACCCGCCGGTGCAAGGCCCGAGGTTAGCGGCTCGCTTCACATCTTGAGAATTTTATGTGCTATGCATGGATTTACATTGTAATGTTCATCTACATCTGACTGCAGGTTTGAAATATGATCCACGTACAGCCGTGAAACCACAGCTGCCTATTGTGAAATACATGTGAGTATCTGAAGCTGTGATTAAAATCTGTCTGTAACAATGACAAATCAAAAAGCCCAAGCGTTTGCTCACCAGTTTGTGTCGCTCATGCAGGGGACACATGCCTACGAACAAAGACACTGAAAGGTGTGTCCCAGAGGTAAAGACGTGTAACCAGGAGGAGACAAAGCTTGGTGAGTTTCCCTCAGGTGACTCTTCCTCAGGCGCCTACAGCCACATCGATGACAGCTAACGTTGTTCAACTCTTGTCCATTCTCTCTCAGACTTCAAAAACAACCTTCTGAAAGAGGCAGAGATGTCCAAGTTTTGCTCTCCAAAGGTCATTGACTTGGACAAAGGTAAAAGAGAATCAGTGAGGGAGCACTCCAGTGTTTTTCAGTAGAATCTACCACATCTGTAGACATAAAGAATTTCAGCGTGTTTCCCTGAACTTAGCTGCTTCCAGTTATAATTTCCAGGATGGTTGGGAGGGTCCAACTCTTCTAATGACACAGGTCAGCAGGTCAGAACCATCACAGATAAGTTTATGTGGGTTTGTAGTGTTTTTCATGCTGATTTCAAATCTGTGTTTAGTTTTTCCCGCACGTACAGTTTTTGTGCTGAAGCTAGTTATACATTGTATGATAGTGGAATAATTCGCATATAATAATCATATGATAAGCGTTTTTGAAGAAACAGTGGTAGCTGACGGACACTGATCGTTATTTCTACGCCACAGTGTGCGCCTGTCTGACTTCACACTGAAAATATTGAAACAGTTACTTGATTGGTGCCTGCGGTTTAATAAAAACCACATGCAAGTCTATTGCAAATCTAATATTACTCATAATTCAAAAAGTTGAGGTGACTGAAAAAAACTGAAAGCAGATCTGAAATCAGCATGAAAATCTGGTTTAGAAAAGTGTGTCGTGGTTTCTGATGATTACAAAAAAAAAATTTTTTGTTGACCTGTACGATTATAGTTTCGCACACCAGCACACACGCACCCCCCCCCCTCGTCCCCAATTAGTTTTGATCATTAGTTGCTAATCAAATATCACAAAAATATTAGTTTTAGTTAAATAGTAAGTCCTATGGTTTTAGTTATATAATAATTTTATCGTGAAATACATGATATAGTAAAGATTAATAAGGTTGTTTCACCATTCCCTGGTTTAAAAACAAATCTCTGTATTTTATAATAAGAGCTGCTACAGTAATGGTTTGCCTTTTGATTTGTCTAGACCAGACTTTGACCTGTTCCTTTATAAAGGAAATGGTGTGCTATGATTGTGGTAGCACTAATGAATGAAATTAGAGTAGCTTTAGACGTAGTTGACCTGACCGGCTGCAATATTTTTCACAGAGCAGCTGTAAGGGGAGCGACTAACAAGGTAGTTTTTAGTTTGAAAGCATAGTATTTGCATGATGTTCCATAACTTTTAAGTAAATGTTAAAAAAGTGAGTAAATATCTTGAAAACCACACATTTTTTGTGGCTGGATTCCCTTGGACCCCCATTAAAGCTCCTGTTCCACCTCTCCAATGCGCACCTTTACAGCATTATTTACAATATTCATCAACTGCCCTTTGACTTCTTTTACAAGTGACTTTCGAACCGTTTACAGTTCTACAGGGAAACACATAAAAATGTTGTTGTAATTGATGATATGATGCAGATGCAGTAGATGAAGATTAGACTGAAAAATGCTAGTATAATGAAGTCAAATAGGTTTAATTGTCATTTCTACCATAAACACACAGTACATATTGAAATATTAGTATTATTATCTTCCTGTTTGTAGTCCCTGTTTGCTTTTACGTATTTGTTTCTGAGGGACACTCCTTATTTCATTAATTTTTTTTGTTCTTCACACCGTTTGCAGAGATGGAGAAGTAATCCTGGAAGTGACAAGACAAGATGGCCACTGGCTGGTCCAGAGGCAGATCTGAGCGGAAGAATATAAGATGAGAGGATGAAACAAGAAGAGGCGGAGGAGAGGAGAGGGGTCAGAGAGGCGTTTGTGTCCGTTTCCGTGTGTGTGCTGTTTCAGGTTTGCATATACTGCTGTTATGGGGCTTCACTGCCGGGAGAAGGACGGTCTTACCTTCAGATCAGTGACTCTGTGATGCTGCTACACCCACAGCTGGCTTACTGTACTGCACACCAGGAAACACGCACTAGTGATAACCTTTCCAGGGTGCAATTCTAGCTCACACCTTCATAAAGCAACTTCTGTGCCTTCAGTGTGCTACGTGAAGCCCACAAACACATTTTATAGCTGGTTCTTGGACTGCACCATGCATCAGATCTTTCTTTTGAACTCCAACGAAATCCATGCTTTCCTCTGTGATAATGCACGCATGTATTCGGTCAGAAATGCATTTATGAACTTCAAATACAGCCTTAATAGAAATGCTAAAGCTTGTGCTTTGGGTCATGTAACTATTTCCAGCTAAAGCTCTACAGTAGTTAAGCTTTGTTCCAATTTTTTTGTTTTCATTTTCATTGTCTATGTGAATATTTTTTGACATAATGCTGTGTAGTTTGGGTAGTTTATTTAAGCTGTTCATTAATGGCCTATAGTGCTTATTACTGGCATAATGTAATAATCAGGTATTCACCTTTAAGCAGAAACCTGAATACTTTTACTGTAGGAAAAGGGAACATCAGACTATACATTCCGTGCAATTCTAGTATGCTGTGCTTACTATATTTTCTTATATTTATTACAGTATTCCGACATATAGCCTACAGAGTGCCTTACCTGTAGAGTGTGCTGCATCTTCTGCTGTTTTTGGATCATTAAGACATTCAAGATGACAAAAGCTTCGAAAATAAAAGCTTCACTAGTTGCCACATATAGTTTTTGGTCAGATGACGTCTCTCAAGTGCAGAATATTTATCCTGCTCTGTCTCCAGATCTTAACAACCTCTGCTCTGTGTAAACCCTGGCTGTTTCTCTAACCTTTATGTTTAATTGGGTTGTATCTTTGTTTATCTCCCGTGGCTGCTCTCATTTCCTGCTTTTTGAGGCTTCCTTGTTGCTGCTGGTTTTTGAATATTGCACTGGCAGAAGACAGGATAGCTTGAAGCTCCGTGGCCGTAGATGGTCAGAAGCCGCGAAGCTATCTGAAACGGACACTTACGCAACAGCGCTAACGGCAGCATGAGACACATGAAACATTATTCAGCTCCAGTAATGCCGCCACTACTTACATTGTATCTTCATGCCATTTCAACCACATTTAAGTAGGAGTCCAGTGTAATTGAATTCTGGCTCCATCAAGTAAAAAATAAGAAAACATTGGGGTCTGATGAGAAATAGCAACAACCAGTTTGACACCCAGTTGATCCTGTTTCCTCCGCTTACCTGTAACACAAACAGGAGACTCTGAGAAAACAGGAGGAAACAGCTGGACAGACCATAACACTGCAATCACACCTATGGACCTTTTCATTCTGCGTGTTCATTTCACTTCGGTCCATTTCAGTGGACGCTTCGTTACCCAATGACTCCAGGCTTGCTGTGTGTGAAACTGGCATGAACTATTTTCGGTACTGATGATGTAATATTTTTTTTTTATTTGCTCAAGCATGTAACAAAGCTTATGTCACAAAACAATCTATAAATCTAGTTTCCGAATAAACTTTAAATAAATTGAATGTTTGTGTTACTAATTATTGGCTGAATGTAAGAATTGGCTGAATGCAAGATTATTTTTTATTTAACTGCAACAATTAAAATGCAAGAAAAAAATGTAGAATATGAACTTTTGAAATGACTAAGCATTCAAACCAAACCAGCTAATGCCTAAGATCACCTCTCCCTTTTTTTTCAAGAGAGAAATAGCAGTTTGTAATGGAAATAATTAGAAAGTCTCTAAAAATTCCAGAGTATGGCCATTTTCGGGTGACTCTGCATGTCTGGTATGTGCTTCAGTAACATCTAATGTCCTGAACACAGCTCTTTTTAGATCTGTTACATAAGGAGATGAGTAGGGCATTAAGTGAAATAGGGTGAGTCAGAAAATGTGCCTCTGGATCGTGATGCCTGTGCCAAGCTGCTGTTGGTCACCTTTTGAGTCAGATCTGGCCTGTAACAAAGATTACAAACCCTGGAAAAAAATACGGAATCGCCACATGTTCACCCAGCTTTTTTACTTCATAGCAAATAAATAAATACATAGTTGTTTAACAGCTGAACATCCTCACTTTGTGAAACATATCTCAAATACAATACATTTCAAATAAAATGAACATTTTAGAGGGAAAAAAAAAATGAAACACTCAACATGAAGGAAAAAATCTGGACCAACCTTGTAATTTACATTCCTAAAACAAATGCCAGCACAACTCTAAAAGGACGAACTACTCTGCAGTTAAAAGAGAGAGCAGACGTTGATGAGCTAAAGAAAACAAGGCCTCATCAGGAGAGACGTCAATTGAAACAATGGAATGGATTATAAAGCTCCTTCAAGAGAAAAATCCAACATGGAGTGTAAGATGATGATGGTTGTTTTCAAAGGAAAACCAGGGCTAACAACTGAAAACAATGTTACAGTGGGCAATAGAGAGACAGTAATGAAGTGTGGGTTGGTGGATTGAAGTAATAGTAATGATTTAGAAATCTGCCAGGAAACGATGCTGGAACTTTTGTCTGGTGCCGTTCTAATGACTGCCAGAAAAAAGCCATCAAATGTCCCAACTCAACTATGATCTGGGGCTGCATGTGACCAAACTGGAGAAGGCCACCTTCACCTCAACAGTCAATCCACAAGTGTACTTTGAAATTCTGGACACATTTCTCTTTCCATCAGTAGACAACAGAAAGGTTTTGTGATTATGAAGCCATTTTTCAGGATGGTAACGCGTCGTGCCACAGACAAAGAGTGTTAAAGCTTTACATCAGGAAAGGCTTTAACAGCGAACAGTCCAGATCTCAGTCGACTGAAGAAAAGCTTCCATCCTGCAAAGCTGATCCAAGTTTAACGGCACAAGCTTGATGGAGATTATTGTTTTTTTTTATAAAGACCATGCCTCAAATAATTAGGACCCAATGAGAAACAAAGTACTAATCGTGATATTATTTTTTGATAATTCAAAACAAAAAAATTAGCAACACATTTTTGTGAACATCCAGTAAGTGTGAGGATCGTTTCTTTTACATCACTAGAGTGTGGCAGGAACATCACCAACAGATTAGATTTCCATAATCCGCTTTTCTGTTCTTCTTAACACATAATAACTGAACAAGTTATTTATTTGTCATTCTGATTACGTCAACAGTGATGTGTATTTTAGCAAAATGACTCAATGACTTCAGTTTCTGTCAGACAATACGAACTACAAAATCCTGCAAGCAAAAATCAAGTCCCTTAATCCTCATGAAAGGTTTACACAATGGAGCCAGAGGTTATTGTGCCCAATGCCAAGTGTTGGCGAAAGAGGTAAAAAGCCCCCCAGCTCTGGTGGAACTGTCTTCTCTGGAGTGACATTTCACCACTGATTACCAGAGTGGCATTTGTGATCCACACCTAATTACACACCCTCAGCATCGGACCTCACTACTGAGGCTGTGACTAAATGTAATCATCAATGTTTCACAGTTACTGCAGCAAAAGGGGAACGGTTTATATGAGGCGTTCCACTTTTAAAATGACTGGAAACAGAGAGATGCACAGTACAGCTAAAGCCACGATTACAGTATTAGGTAACAGGCAACTGACCACAGTGCATAACAGAGACGAGATACCAGCAAGGCCTATGCACTCTCATCCACCCATTCACAAAATCAGACGCAAAACGGATTCAGCAGTCAAATGTGAAGTCTGAGTCCCCAGGGGTCTGTCCCACGTCCCTGGATCCTCATGCAGGGATGTACCAGCAGCTGACTCAGGCGGGTCCTCATCCTCTTTTTAAAGGCGTTACCTGTTTAATAACCTCTGCCGTTTGCCTTTTTGCCTCTCGTCTGTTTGCTTTGCAGTCCATTGCTCACTGACTCCGTTTTAAGTGGAAATGGAGCCAGCTCAGGTTCACAGGCTGGGACTGGCGCGCAGTGCGCATGTGCGGAATTACCAGGTCCCAGAAGTGAACCATTTTTTGAAAATAAAAATCAAGTCCCTTAATCCTCATGAAATGTTTAATTAGAACTATAATATATCTTATTAGAATATTAAAATATATTGGAATTATATAATAAACCAGAATATATATGAGAATACACACAGACACACACAGACACACACACACACACA
>JBBIGA010058464.1:0-12560 GCA_037576975.1 Alestes dentex
GTGTGTGTGTGTGTGTGTGTGTGTGTGTGTGTGTGTGTGTGTGTGTGTGTGTGTGTGTGTGTGTGTTGTTGTTGTTGACTTCAGTCTTCTTGTACACTGCAGGCATTTCATGAGCATAACCACCAACTGCATTACCCAAACAGAAGTACAAAAATATAAATTAGAAATACAAGGTCGACCTGTAAGAGAATCAGAGAAAAGAAAGTGGAGGAATACAAGAAGAATTCAGACAGGGCTCTGTGACCATTCACAAGAAGAAATGACAGTGTTTGCACACATGTTTACAAGGTAGACACAATGTTTACAACAGCAAATAAATAAAGAACATAAGATGAAGCTTAACAAGCACTAGGATCAAAGCAGTGCTGATTCACCCTAAACCCTGACTGCAGTGGCTTAGTCACCGAAATAATGAGGATGGCTAATGGGGAGCCATTAACATTAATACAGATGGCAGACATACTGCATTTAGCAGAGGTAACAGAAGTAAGCATACCCAAAATCCAGTCCTGGGTCTGTGCTCTCAAACACATCTCTGACTGTTAGTGCTTTTAGGGGTGTTTTGTCAAGCAGTGTTTATCAGTTAGCTAAAGTCCAAGTCATTTGCTGTCTAAATGAAGTGGTATGGGACATTCTGACTGCATAGCTTAGCTCAAGTTAAAGTAAAGTGACCACAACATGTGAAATAGTGTATCTGCATGTAACCCATTCCCAAGTGAAGCAGTGGGCTACCACCAACAAGGGGCACCCGGGGAGCAGTGTTTGGGGACGAGACTTCAGTGATGACACTGGGACTTGAACCCACGACCTTCTGATCACAGGGGCAACTGCCTAACCACTAGGCCACCAGCTTCCCCAGACTGTAGTCATGAACACAGACGTACTGACTTTCCTACTTTAACACAGACCAGAACAAGAACAGTGTGAAACAGAACACTTAACCACTTTACTGAGCTGCGGTTACAAGAGTTCTACAGTAAACTTCAGACAGTTAATTAATAGTTAATGAACTTTACATAGTTAAGTTTATTATAAAAACCACATTGACTTGCATTAGCCGCAAATGTTGGATGGCTTCAAGTAACTAAGAGGATTCATATGACACATCAGTAAGCAAAACTCTGCAGAGGACAGTAAAGATTACTGAGAAGATCACCAGGATCTCTCTACCCTCCATCACAGATATTTACACTACAAGCTGCATCTGTAAAGCCACCAGCATTGTGGATGATACCAACACACCCCTCCCTCACATTTTTCCTGCCTCGTGTCTGGTATAAGGTTTCGCAGCATCCGGACTGGATTCACTACCAGGACGGGGAACAGCTTCTTCTGATTACTTAGTCATCTGAACGATAAACATCTTGACCGCAGGTCATCTTAAGGAGTGTTCTGTGGTTCAAACATTTAGCACTGAAGTCACATGAGAACAGATCAGATATGAAGCCAAGTCTGACAGGATTTTTACTCATCTATGAAAATTTCTTTAATTGTGTGTTTTTATAGGTATTTTAGCTGGTTTACTGAACCCTTGGTCAAAGTTCAATCACAAGTGAAATAACTTTGGTAACTTGTTTAGTATCAATGTATTGGCATCTAATTTTGGTGTTTGATCAATTTATAGGGACATTTTTTATCAATTTATAGGGACATTTCTTTTTATCAATTTGTAGAGTAATTTTATGTGTGAATCAGCTAAAACAGTTTGCTAGCCTATCATCTCCATGTTTTCCATTTTATTCTCGACCCCTCAGGTACACTGACCCAACGAGTGAGTGAAGAAACAGCCTAGCAATATTTAACTATTTCCGTTTGCATTAAAAATGGTTTCACTTAATATCTGTTGCTTTAGTTCTTCAAAGAAATGTCCGGGCTCACAAAACTGTAGCTGCCTGGATAGAGTTCTAGTTATAGCTACACATGTATGACATGGTGATTTTTACAGCTTAGTAGGTCATGATTAGCATCATGTTAATCGTTATCATATTATAACCTTGGACACTGTCAGTTGTTGTAGTCATTTTATTTATGTCCTCTGGACTTTACTTCTAGCTATGCTTAATTACAATTAGCTGGTAGCCTAGCGGTTAGGGCATTTGCACTGTGATCAGGAAGTTGTGGATTCGATTCCCAAGTCTGCTGAGCACCTCTAAGGTACCGTCCTCACACTCTGCTCCCCGGGCGCTGTGTTCCTGGCTGCCCGCTGCTTCACTTGGTGAATGGGTTAAATACGGAGGAAGAATTTCGTGCTGTTCACACTGTGTGCTGTGGTGTGTTCACATATGACAGAATGGTCACTTTCACTTTTTCATATTCTCTTCATGGTATCACAGTTGTGCTGATTTCTTTTTCTGATTCTATGACTCTCACCTTTAAAGTAAAATACATTTTTGTAATTGTAATTTTCCCCAATTTTATGACAAAACACTTAATGTTTAATAGTGGTTGGTTTCCAACAGGTGACTGAAAAATGTCAGGAATCTCAATGTGTGTTCTGTGGTTACACAAAATAAAATCAATCACTTTTATTATTCGACTGCCAATATATAGTGGATAGTGTTAGCCCTATTATACATAATGATAGCTTTTACCTGCTGTTTAAGAGAGTTCTGAGCCTTAGTTGTGTCTGTGTTATTCTTCATTTTGTACCTGGTTTTTGAAAAAGAATGTGTAACTGGGTAAAGTAAAGTAATGTGTCTCCTGCACAATGTGTCTCCTGCAACAGAACTACTCTGCACATGCTGCCTGCTGCCTGGCCCTTATCCCAAGACATTACAGGTGATTTCAGAAAGACTTGGAATAATAACAAAACTACAAAATGCTTGAAGTCACCTTTATCTCGTCAAAATGCCATTAGTAATTCTGTACTGCCTTCATAGACACTCCAGAACAATTTAACTTTTATGCCTTCATTTCTGGGCAGGTTTCCATGGACATCTCACGTCCTTTACAAGAGTCATGTTCGTTGTACAGCAAGACTCAGTCTTTTCCTTTTTATTCCAGACCATTCTGAAATGGCCAGAACTACAGTGATTTGCAGCGCCATTACCAGCTAGCACAAGTGTCATGTGTAATTTACTTCATATTCTTTGCCATTTACCAGTCACATGCTGTTACATAGATGTCAAAGTGAAAAGTAGAATTTACACAGTCAGAATTTAACTATGTTTTTACTAGCAACATGTTCAAAGAAGTAGGTAGGTAGACGTGTTCAAAGAAGTAAGTGTTTGGAAAATGCTGAAACAAATGAAGTTTTTAAGTTGTATACTATTCATGCAAGAAAAATACAAATAAACTGTCAACAACTGAGCTATACTGCTACAAAACAAAATAAGGAATAATCTCATGCAGATGCCTGTATTACTTATGGCGTGAAATAATGTTATGTACACTTCGAACAAAGGACAACAACACTGCAATAACATATAGTTTTCTGGTGAATGTCATCAGACTGTAGCCTAATAATGACAATGAAGTCATTGTCAGACACACAGCACCAAAAATATACTCATATATAGTATACATCACCATTCAAAGGCAGCAAAGAACCATTCAAAGTGTTTTCTATATATTCCTCCTATCAAGATATAAATATCCTTTTTAAAAACAGTGTTTAACCAAATTTGTTTTTATTTGTTTGCATTATTTATTTTAATGAAAGTATTTTTTGTTTTTCTCACTGAACACTGGTTCTAAAACAAGACACATTCATATTACTGTCATGCTAACCCTGCATTCCTGTAATTTTGTGTTTGTGTTCATCCTGAATTATTAAAAGTAATTACTTGTTGACTGAATTAGATTTCTGCTGTCCTGCGATACACACATTCAAAAATTGCTATTCATTTATTTTCAATTCACTACATTTATGTCACGGACCTAGCATTAAAAGTGAAAACTTTCATGTAGTTAGCATTTTGGCTGCTTGGCAGCTCAGGTAGGTAGCGATCACTGTATGCATTGTGAGCTGCTTACCAAGCATGATGAGCGTCGTAGTTCCTTGCTCGTTTCCACTGGGGTAGGTTGCGTATTCGCAGGTATACCTGCCAGCGTCTGACATCTTCACATTGTCGATTCTAATGGATGGGAACTCCAGGGAGGGTTGGGTGAACTGGACGCGGCCTTTGAAGGCTGATGTGGGGAAACTCTCCCCGTACACCGGGTGATAAACCGCTATGTTCTCCCTCTGGCCCTCAATTGCTTCAAAGATCCATGAAACCTGAAAGTCAAAAACAACTTTGAAATGGTGAACTCTCAGGATCTGCTGTTATTAACAGGTTATTCACAAAGGTAATGATGAAATCATAAGACATCACATTACACGCTGTGACTGTTTTCTATGTATAGACCTTATTCCAAACTACTGACTGGCCTTCACATTTATAGGACACTTGCTATGACATTACACAAAACCTGTCATTTGGGCCGAGACACAGGAATTTTAACTATGAATTTTAATATGTTTCCTATAATAATTTGGACGGACAATTTCCATAACATTAAGTTCCCCTTTCAGAATCAGAATCCGAATACTTTATCGATCCCGGACGAAATTGCTTATGTAATGACTGCAAGACACAGAGACACAGAGACGAGAACAATATTAAATATAAAGTCCAAATAAAATCTAAATAAAAATGTGCAGAAAAACTCAATCTCAATGTTAAATACAGAAATGCTGGGTATAAATACTACAGATAAGTAACACAGTTGAGTAAAACCTACCGACAGGTACGCCTACAAGTTACCAGTCCATTATAGCTTATAGTGGTCTGTCTGTGGCTAAGGACTGTGAGCCCCCTCTGCTCTTTTTATCAGTGGAGAGGGACCCTCATAAAGCAACAACTGACCAGATATAACATGGGGTGGACGATTCCCAACAAAGTGACACTACCATTGTAGAAGCGTGTTCACGTGCATGATGCCGGTAAGGTATGAGTCACAGCAGTGTTTCTGGAGTAGTCACTCACTGACTACTTTACTAAGGTTTTTTTTGGCCCTGTATAATGTGGTACAGTACTGTTACACATTAAAATTCAGAACTACCCAGATCAAGCACATGTGTCCCATTTCACATCAACAAGTTGTTGAAGTACATTTTTTAAAAATAGTAGCTCTACTTAGTAATTTGAAAAATCTGTTTGACTGTAGCGTGTTTAAAAAGGGTAGATAGCAAAAACCAACCAATAGTACAACCAATCACAATTCACAGCAATCCAGTCCGGCCACAGTTATCAGTAATAGCAGAACAAAAAGGAGGTCAGCTTGTACAATGACAAATATCTGTTGGGAGGGTGTTTCAAATTGGGGCTGAGGAGGGGTGCAGGGGCACTTGCTATTCACATAGGGAGTCTTAGACTAAAACTGTTACTGCTCTGCGACTGCTCTAGAGGTTGTGCGCTGGTCACAAAATTTTTCTCGCAATGCTAGAGTAACCATTTAGCAACTTCAAACACTGATTCAACTTTTTGTGGGCATCTAGTTTTGTGTGTAGAGCAATAAGAACCTTTAAAGATCAAAATCTAGGCTATTTTTACTGGTAATGCTTGGGCTTTGCTCCATTCGCACATGTAGCAATTAAATGGGACTTTACTAACATGAAAATCGTGGTAAACAGGAACGTGATGTCTTTTGCATGAATGGCCAGCAGCTACATTTCTGAATTGTGCACAAAAATACACTCCCTCAACATTTTTCTCTTTGTTGTTTGTTGTCGTGCATTGTTTCTGCACTAAAGCAGTCATGCATGTGTGCAGGGTAGATCTTCACCGCTACATTCTATAATCATGTGCAAAGTAATGTATGGCGTTCACTCACAGAACTGAACTTAAAAACTGAACTGTAAACAGAAGCTTTGCCTGTTGTAAAAGAGACATAATTTATCAGCTTAGGTCCACACCTGGCTTTTGTGCTAGGCGCTGTACAGAGCCGTGACTCGCATTTGCACTCATCTCCTTCTCAATTAGTTACCTGACTCAAGAGACTCAAGAGTGTGATGACTAAATTGGACTACTGTGTTTAATCAATGGCCTAAACCACTACTTCTACTCTGACTCACTCTCCACTGTTGACCAGGGGAGGATTAGTTCTTCCCAAGTTTCGTCCTCCACGCTTTAGGATGTTTTTGCTTGTCTCTGATGCCTTTGGACTGCTCACTAGGACCCGGACTCGGTAAAGCTGCTTTGTGATATCAGTTATAAAAAGTCTTATATAATAAAATTTTGTTGAACTGAACTGGATAATTCTGCCCATATGTTTTAACTTGGCTTACCTGGTTTCCTTTCAGTGTGGTTGCTCGGGTGTGGTATGGTTTACTTGGCAGTGGAAATGACTACAAAATGGGTGAACTCAGCATTGTGGTCACTTTCTATTGATGGGTAGAAGGAGGCCAAAAATTTGTGCAGCAACAGAGGAGCTATATACAGTAACTGTACACAGTAAGAGCACCCATGCACTAGATGTACTTAGTGAAATGGGTTTACTTTACAACCTCCTTAAAAGTCATTATATTTGTCTGTATTAGAGATGCCACTTACACAGATTTCTCCGGCCAGTGTTTTTATTGCAAACAAATAGATTTTGACATAAAGTATTTGTCAGCAGATCCTATAAAACACTGAAACTGAAAAAGCTGTGTGCATTAATATTCAACACCTTCAGAATTGTACTTTTTGCTGCAGAAACAGGGATACGTTTCCAGATAGGCAGTGTAGGGTGCACAACAGACAGTTTAAATGTTGCTCTTGATACTGTTGACTGGTGGACCTTCACTTTCATCTCAACCATTGAACTCCGTAGCACTTTCAAAGTGAATGGTAGGCCCTCTGTTGCTTCCCTCACAAGTCCCCTTCTTGCTCCAGCACTGAGATTTGAAAGATGGCCTTATCTAGGCAGTACATGTGTGGTATGTTACAGTTTCTATTTCTAAGGTCATCCAACTTTGCTCATTGGGATACCCAAACATGAGAATTTGTAGCCTTTTCCTATCTTGGTCTCTGGTCTTCAATTTCACAGCTTTCACAGATTCACAGTTTTCACCAGAAGAACTTGAATAAAGAGGCCTTTTCTACAAAATGTGAACCTTTAAAGATTGATAGGTAGTTGTCAGTTGTAAGCCATTTGTACCTTGGTTAAGGCAATATCTTTCAGCTGTAAAAAACTGTAGCAGTTTCATGGTATAGGGGTTGAATGGTTATGCAGCCAGCCTTTTTCAAACTGTAAGTGTGGGTACAGTGCCGTTCACTCTATGTCCATGTATGTGTTTGCAGAATGATAGCAGAATTGGCAGCTAATGAATGTATAATGGGCCTCTCGACAGACTGTATCACTAATTGACTCACATAGTCATTCACTGGCAGGAAAACTGAATTACAAACTGACAGACTCTATTACTGACTGGCTGAATTATCGCAAGTTGACTGTCTAGCACTGGCCGTCAGTAAACAATGAAATCTCACATTCATTTGACAATAGTAAAGTCATCAGTACCTGTGTGAGTTTAGTAGCTCCTGGGTTGTTGAACTCGCAGCGCAGGTTAACAGACTCGTTTGGGTAGGCCTTTACCTCAGGCATCACCCGCACACGCTGACTCTGAACCACTGTGGGGTGAAAAGAAGGAACATCAGGAGCAAATCTGGAGCAAATTAAAACCACATGCAAGATCCACGTTCCCATACATGCTTCATCCTCTCACTACTCACAAACCACACTGCTGTGTTAAAGCATTACAGGCTTTTGCTTCTGTGATGACCGGAATGAAACAAGCCAGCCTCATCCTCGTTAGAAGCTCATTACAAAAACATAAGAGCATTTATGCCTTACATATGATAATCAAATATACAGTGCCGGGGTGACCACAGCGGTAGATATATTTTACTTTGACAACCGAATATTCAAAAAGATAAAACAAATGAGTTATCTTAGTCCAAAGATCACTGATGTTCAATATTCAGTGATGTTCACAGAAACCAGAACAGGGTCAGCTCTTTTCCTCCCACTCATGTGATTAGTGCTATAATCAGAGTGAAAACTCAACCTTGATTAGGCTTGCAAAATTTTGAGATTTTTCAAAGTTGGAAGCTTTCTGTGGCAATTAACAGTAAAATATGGGAATTAACAGGAATAAACCGGACATTTGTTTGTCCCTGGCCTATAATAGGGAATTTAAATGAAGTATGCTCTTGCAGCATGCTCTTGGTTAAAACAACGAAATTTAATGCGAATTCTGTTGACTTTCTTCCCTGTTGTGTGCATTCCTCAATTACATGCACACAGCACACTTATCACTGCAGGGTCACACCCCCTGCATGCACTGTGCATGCACAAATCATTTCTAGAATCCTGCACACTGCAGCAGGACTGCTGAAGCCACGCTACTGCATTGGAGCCCGAGGACTTCTGCCTTCTGCAAGCCTGTTTTCTGTTTTCATACAAGAATGCAGGCTATCGTTTGATTCAGCATGCTGATTGAGGAGAGTTTATCTATTCATGGAGTCTATTTCTATTCATTTGTACAAAATCAACTTTTTAAAGACCATGCCAAATGTTTAGCTGACTATTTATATCTATGCATGGCACAGTGCATTCGTGTTTTTACAATCTCATTCTACAGAGCAATGCCGCGTGCACTGATGTGTGAATACATTTCACCCCAGCCAGTGTAGAGTAAAGGCTGTGTACATATGCAAAATCCTCTGTTAAGAATGCCATAAAGGTGCAGTAGAATGTAGTCAAGTGCCCAAAACAAAATGTTTATATTTGCATATGAAAGTCAAAATTATTTCATACGTGAACACACCACAGCACACAGTGTGAACAGCACGAAATTCTTCCTCCGTATTTAACCCATTCACCAAGTGAAGCAGGGGGCAGCCAGGAACACAGCGCCCGGGGAGCAGAGTGTGAGGACGGTACCTCGCTCAAGGTACCTCAGAGGTGCTTAGCAGTTTTGGGAGTCAAACCCACGACTTCTTGATCATAGGGCGAACACTCTAACCACTGGGTCAACAGCTGCACTTTGCATAAATTACCCCAAATGTCCAGTTAATTCCCATTAATTCCCATAGATTCCTGTTCATTCTTATGGAAAGTGTCCAGCTTGGGATACTTCCAAAATTGATTTGAACTTTACTTATAAAGTATGTTTCAAAATGATTAAGCGACAAGATATCGAATGGACATAGGCTTAGGACTTCTCGCTGTATTCATGGGATTTCACAAAATCAAGGCATCCCTAAATAATTACCCTGTAGGTTTCATAGAGAATCATTTCATAGCCTATAACACTTATTTGTCAGAGATAACATCAAACAGGGACATGTCCCCACCATATGAGAGTTCAGAGTGTGCTTTCAATCAATCAACCTCTATTTTTTCACTCGGAAAAACCACCTGCAACATGTTAACTATGTTAATCACTGCAGCTTTTTATAGTAAACCACCCAGATATTATAGCATTAAAATACAAGGTGCAAATAAATTGCGACACAAAACTATGTAAAAATGTGACAATGTGCATAAGTAGGTGGGCGATATCTTTATTTTGTGCATGCCATCAAATATATATGAGTATGGACGATACAGCACCTACACTACATGGACAAAAGTATTGGGACCTTTTAATTACCTCTTTAAAGCTTCAGCATACCAAGACATTTTGGACAACGCCATGCTTCCAACCTTTGGGGAAGAACCTTTTCTATTCCAGCATGATTACCCCGGTGCACAAAGCAAGCTCCATAAAGACATGGTTGGATGACTTCAGTGTGATAGAACTGGACTGGCCTGCACAGAGCTTTGACCTCAACCATGGAACAGTTTTGGAATGAACTGGAACAGCCTTCTCATTCAACATCAGTGCCTGACCTCATAAATGCTCTACAGAATGAATGAGCACAAATTCCCACAGAAATTCCAAAATCTTGTGGAAAGCCTTCCAAGAAGAGTGGAAGCTGTTGTAGCTGCAAAGGGGGACCAACTCCCTATTAAAGTTTATGTATTTGAATGCAATGTCATTAAAGTCCCTGTTGGTGTAATGGGCCAATACTTTTGTCTATTTTAGTAATCATGAGCTGAGTGTAACATATTGTATCCATACAGCACTTCATAAGCACCATGCTAGGAAGAGTAGCACAAGGGAGAAGGAGCGAGATTCAGAGGTTAAACAAACAACCCCTGCTCAGCGCCAAGAGTCTCCAGTGCAAGCTCCCCTAGTTAGAGGCACGAGAGATCTCTCCGAGCTACTAGAGTCAAAGGCCATCAAACAGCATGAGAGCTACTACAGTAGTGCACTCCGAACACTGACTCCATCAGCCACACACGTTTACACACAATAACAAACTTCAGGGACAGATGCAGTTTAAATACCGCATTAATCTCAGTAGATATTTCAGATCTGTATGCTGTGCCAAAGAACTGA
Organism: Alestes dentex; assembly: GCA_037576975.1. Classification (NCBI taxonomy): domain Eukaryota; kingdom Metazoa; phylum Chordata; class Actinopteri; order Characiformes; family Alestidae; genus Alestes; species Alestes dentex. Next base: position 10,418 of record JBBIGA010058464.1, read on the forward strand.
TGTGTTTGAAAAACATCAGAACAGCTTTCAAGTGCCCCAAACTAAGAAGATAAATAATATTCTTTTCAAGAGCGTAACTCTTATTCAAGCTATTTGAAAACCTTCTATCGCTACACACTCACTGACAATAAAACAGTACATACTTAATCTTGAAAGCCAGGGGTCGCACCAGTAAAACCAAGAACGCACATTCCCAAACAGAAAAAGTATGTCCTGTACATCAAGGTAACAAAAGCATATATTAAATCCACCACCTCAAATAACACATACACTCATACAGCTTAAGAATCAAACACACAATTTGGCACATATTCCTTCACTGCATTAAAGTCTAAATGACTCCCATTTGCAAACCTCAGAGTTGACAGTTAAAACGCTGCAGCTTGAATGGTGTATGATATGTGCCCGTAGAACTGAATGCCAAATATTATCGAATAACAGGGTGTGATGTATGTGGCATCATGTTTCCAAGAAAAACGTGTAATTACTGAAAATCAAGCAAGCTTGATTGTTTAAGCTTTTCGTGAGTTCATGAGTTCTTTCGTGATGTGATGTGTGTGGGGTTTTTAAAGAGTTTACACATTCAGAAAGCATAAACTGCAGGAAATAACATATTTCGGAGCTGGGATGCATCATCAGAACAGTGGGTAACAGCACTACTATGCAGTTATTAATTTGTAGTTCAGAGATCCATCAAATAAAGCACATATCGTTAAAACTCTGAAGATGAACAAAAATGACTGAAATAGATCAGTAGTGAATTACACAAAGTGCCCGATACGAGAATGAGATTCAGGTTCGATGACAGTAGTTCCTTTCTATTGTCTTCCTTGGGCCATGCTTAAAGTTTTAACCATGAGTAACATTCTTTTCTCAAAAATCACTTCCTAAAGCCATGTTCCTTGTTTAGAGCCTGCTATAATGACTCATACACTATATGGACAAAAGTATCAGGACATTGGGGCTTCCAGTAAAGGGCAATCTTAATGCTTCAGCAGACCAAGAAATTTTGGACAACGCCATGTTTCCAACTTTGTGGACACAGTTTGGGGAAGAACCTTTTCTATTGCAGCATGACTGTGCCCCAGTGCACAAAGAGAGCTCCATAAAGACATGGTTGGATGCGCTTGGTGTGAAAGAACTTGACTGGCCCGAACAGAGCCCTGACCTCAACCTTATCCAACACCTTTGGGATGAACTGGAATGGAGATTGTGAGCCAGGACTTCTCTTCCAACATCAGTGTCTGATCTCATTAATGCTCTACAGAATGAATGGGCACGAATTCTCACAGAAAGAAGAGTGGAAGCTGTTAGAGCCGGTCAGGCACTCCAGTTCTTTAGTCTATGTGGTGTATCTTTATCTGGATCTCATATCTTTATATGAGATCCACCTTTTCTTTCCTCGCACCATAACACCTCCTTTAGAGAACAAGAGGAAGACAGGCAAGGACAAGATGCAAGAATGGAGGAACTGAAGCCAAAAATGTTTGACCTTCACTCAGTGGTCAATTTCATCAACTGTTAGTGGACTGAAAAGATTTGCCAGGAAAATGTGATCTTCCTTTCATGGTACCTTCCTTTTTAGTGTATTCATCCAATAAAAAATGAATGCGCCTCTCCTTATAGACGGCAGCCACTGATTGACTTCTGGGTCACGGGCAAGAGGACAGAGCAGAACTGACATAAATTAGTGCTTGTTTCTGTCGCTTGCACACCTGTAGTTCAGGAGACTAATTATCTGTCCTTAAAGGGGACATATTATGCAAAACTTACTTTTTGCATCCTTTTGTATTTCCATTTGAGTCTCTACTGCTCCTATAAACACTCCAAGTGAAAAAAAAAACATCCATCCGTTTTCTGTGAATCAATTGAAAGATTTTGGTATCAGGAATCATATGCTTCTATGAGCCATTTCGATGGCGCCCCCATTGTGACGTAATAATGGGGAAATTTGCATAGAACCGCCCCCATCAAATATATATCGAGCCCCCACCCACTAGATTAGCTGAAGATACGTCATTTTTGTCTGCTGGTTTCACAAGCACCCATAAGACGCCGAGCGCTACGGCTACAGGCGAAGGCGAGTCACTCATGAAGTGTTGTGTTCATCTTGCTCTGGGTCCGACTCGGGGTCGAACATATA